>AWOL01S0009589.1:118868-179849 GCA_000715115.1 Nicotiana otophora | reverse complement strand
GGGGGGGGGGGGGGGGGGGGAGCCTTTGCATGAATCCTCAATGCATGTTAATTGTAACTGCTGAGTATGCTGGCCAAATTTACTTTATGCAACTGAAAACTGGTAGTAGATTTTGAAATCTTTTCTTGCTTGTTTTGACAAGGAACTGACTGAGAGTGAACGACACAATGATGCAAAGAAATAATATTAACAAGAAATGCCCCTGTCGGGAAGGACATAATTTTTTTTCAATAACTAGCCTTAATGATCATTACATGCATTTTGGACTTAACAGCCTGATCTATCAAACCGATCAAATCTTCCCTCTTACCATTCTTATGATCTTTAAAGTCGGACTTGTTCGTGCCAATTCTTTGCATCAGCTTCATGACTCACTTTCGACTAGTGGTGCCTTGAGGGATTTTCACCAACAAGTCTCTCTCATTTATTTATCTCTACTTATTGTTGCCTTAAAATGCCCGTGAGGGTTTTCACTAGTAAGACTCTCATTTTTCTTTCTTGATTCCTTGAGCGAGAACCATGACCATGTCTCTCATATGACAATCGTTGTTCATTGCGAATTTCCCTTGGCATTCTCAAAACTGATTAGGAGGTCTTGTTTGGAAGGCTTTTAGATATGGTTAGAAAGAAAGGACGGCATAAAAATTCGAAAGACTCAATGATGGGGTCATACACTTTACAACTCTTGGAATCGACTCTTTCAATAGTGAAATAAAATATTTGCCCCAGTTTCAGATACTGGAGATTTTTGGATTTATTTTTTCTTTTTCTTCTTCCTTTTGTTTTACTCTTATTTGGTTGGACCGAACCGTGTAAGGCTGCTTACGTATCATTTTTAAAAAAATCAACCGAGGGATCTTGGATTGTTTTTGTGGCTCGCCATTACAAACCAACAAACCGATCTCCTTTAACTAGCTTTTATTTCAAAACAATAAGCATGTTAGAATAAACACTCTCTTTCTTTTTTCCCTTTTTCTCTTTTTTTCTCTCTTTTTTTGTTGTTCTTTTGTTTAAACTATTTGATCGAACCTGATGTGGGTTGCCTACGTATTATGTGGGAACACGAATAAGATCTTGCGTAGTTCGGAAAGATCAGAAATAAGGAAAATAAACTAACTCTTTTTGAATTTTGATTTGATTGGTTTTTTAATTTTCGAAAGAAAGAATTATAAAGAAGAAAGCAAATATTTTTGGAATATGATTTGTTTTTTTTTGTTTTTTGAAAGAAGGACTTCTACATAAGAAAGAAAAATATTTTTTGGCTTTTGGTTTTTTTTTTTTTTTTTTTTTTGGTTTTTTTTTTTTTTTTTTTTTGGATTTTTGGGTGAAAGACTTCCAAAACAGAAAAAAAAAAATATATTTTTGAATTTTGGTTGATTTGTTTTTGACTGAAAGACTTCTATAAAGGAAGAAACTATTTTTGATTTTTTTTTTTTTGTATTTGGAATTTTCTAAGGAAAGACTTCTAAAGAAGGAATTAAAAGAAAATATTTTTAGATTTTTTAAAATTGGGAGCCGGAACCGATGAGCTTTTCCTACGTATCTTATAACCGCGTAGTTCTGTTAGTTTTGACGGAACATGGGAAACATGATTTTTTGAAAATATTGGCTTATTTTATTTCTCTTTTTGTTTTTCAAAATTTCAATTTTTCAAATACCTACCTCTTACTCTTGATTTTATTTTTTATTTTTTTATTTTCTTTTCCTATTCTAGAAGCCAGTCAACATGCAAGCCGAAACAAACAAAGGCTCAAGTAGCATGTAAGATGCATCAGGATGATCTTTTAATTTGGGTACACCCGTCCTAGACCGACCCAACCCTGTGTTGAGTCCCCAAAGTCAAATGCACGCAATGCAAACAAACGTTCCTACTAGGGATCCGGCATGAGGCTATGTTATTCTAAGTTTAAATTCTGAGTGTATTATTCTAGACCTGGTTTATCCGAGCGGACAACTCGAGTCGAGGGGGAGCAGCGTACCGGGAATACAGAAGCTTCACCGGCTTTGCAACTTATTCGATCCTCGTTCTAAAATTAGGGGTATGACTCTAACAGAAAAGAAGCCACGTGAAGTGCACACTTCCCAGAAGATTTAGAAGACTCAAAGAGAAGAAAGGTGTCGTAACAGTTTATACACAATTCAAACAATATCAAAGGGGTAAAGAGCGGCATTTAGCACATTAGGCCCAAACACGTAAAATCAGATAATTACAAGAAAACCAAGTATAAAAGTCATCTAAGCTCGAATTCTTAACCCTAAACCAGAGATTCTGGGTTCGATCCCCAGCAGAGTCGCCAGAGCTGTCACACCTCCTTTTTCCCGAAGGGATAAGGGAGTTTTTCCAATTAAAGTGACATTAATCGAATTGGGATTATTTATTTAATTCAGAGTCGCCACTTGAAATAATTTATGGTGGCCCAAGTCACCGGTTTATTTTAAATCCCAAATCGAGGAAATTTGACTCTGTTTAAAGTCTGCGAAACCAGAAGACCGGGTAAGGAATTCTGTTAACCTGGAAGAAGGTGCTAGACATTTTCGAATTCCGTGGTTTTAGCACGGTCGCTCTACTATCAGTAATTGACCTAATTATCTGATTTAATACATATTTAAAATTTATTGTGCATTTTGCTTTCTAACCGCTTTTTAATTATTTATTAATCACTTTTAATATTTATGGGATATATTTTAACAAGTCGTGATGTCGCAACTCGTTTGTTTTGTATACATTGCAAACCGCGTCACGTGAAATGCACCCGCGATCTACAACATGTTAATTTTATTATTATTTAAAGTTATGGCCGAGTCACGTGAAACACATACTCGAATTGGAAAATTATGCATCATGACTATGCCACGGGAACCGTATCCATAGTCACGACGATTTATTAATCGCACCTAAAGCAAGTTACGAATATTTATAAGTTGATTTTGAGATTATTGCAAGGTCATGAGATATGGATGTGGAGTTATTAGAGGTCCAAAATATTTTAGCTATTTATAGTATTGGCAAGTTATCCACCTTTAGAAATATTTGCAACTATTCCATCTTTTGAGTTATTTTAATATCTACTAATTTGTGCCATATAGACTAGCTTTATTAAATAAAAATTGGTCCAATGACCCAATAATTCGAAGGAGTAGAAATATGAAGGCTCATTTGGCTAAGTACCAGATTTACGCATTGTCCATACTAATCGGCAATTATAGAGTTTAACCATATAAAATCCTAATCAATTCAAAATTAAGCATGTAATCAATGATATCAAACAGTAAACAATTTATATGAAATTTTACCAACAAAACACCCATCATAGCACGATTAATACTTAGCTTAAAGGAATCAAAACATATGAATCACTACCCCAAACACATTTCAGCATCATTTGCGTTTTCCAACACATAATATCAACAATTTCACACATCTAAAGTGTAATATGACCAATATTTTGGCTAATGGAGTCCATCTCACGTAAGCATAAGCATCTTTGCAAAGTGTAAACTTTGTTGGCAATATTCTTTGGGACCCAAAAATATTGTATTGTATGGTAGACATCATTTGCACAAGTTGTATCTCTTCTTTTACACCTAAGAGGCCCAGACTTTTTTGCCTATAAAAGGGAAGTCCATTAGTTCATTTTAAACACACCAACAAGACTTGAGTTTTCATTTCTTGTTTCTTTCTTTCCTCCTGTAACGACCCGGTCGGTCGTTTTGAGCATTTACACTTTGCTCGGTTGTTTGAGGGCATGAGTAGCTCCATATGATGTATTATGACTTATGTGAATCTTCGGTTTTGGTTTCCAGGTTATTCGAAAATTATTTGAAAGGATGATTCTCAGCTAGAAGGTTTAAATTTGAAATAGTTAACCAAGTTTGACTTTTCAGCATTTGACCTCGGATTGAAATTATGATGGTTCTGGTCGGTCCGTTGGGTGATTTTGGACTTAGGAGTGCGTTCGAATTGTGATTTGGAGGTCCGTAGTGGAAATTGTCTTGAAATGGCGAAAGTTGAAATTTTGAAAAGTTTAATAGGAGTGGACTTTTTGATATCGGATTCAAATTGTGATTCCGAAAATTGAAATAGCTTCGTTATGTTATTCGGGACTTGCGCGCAAAATTTGAAGTCATTCCGGATTGATTTGCTATGTTTCGGCACGAGTTATTGAATTTGAAAGTTCAAAGTTCATAGATTTCGATTTGAGGTGTGATTCATCGTTTTGATGTTGTTATGTATGTTTTAAGGCCTCGAATAGGTCCGTATTATGTTATGGAACTTGTTGGTATATTCGGATGGGGTCCAGAGAGGCTCGGGTGAGTTTCGGGAGAGGTTCGGATCATTTCATCGCATTTTGGATTTTTGCTAAGGCTGCTGGTTCTGGTATGATCGCACCTGCGGTTGGTTTGCGCAGGTGCGATGGCCGTATAAGCGACAAAAGCATCGCGAATGCGAGAATAGTACTGGGTGAGGAAGACCGCAGAAGCGGATATTTGGGCGCATATGTGATGCCGCAGGTGCGGCAGCTCGAGTACAGGTGCGAAGCTGGAGGGTGTCAGCAGAGGTCGTAGGTGCGATGGGATTTCCGCACCTGTGATGGCGCAGAAGCGGAAATAGTTCCGCATGTGCGAGTGGCCAGCTGGTTAGTTGTGGTCGTAGAAGTGAAACATGTACCGCAGATGCGACTATTTGCCCGCAAATGGGGAAAGTGCTGGGCAGAAGCTATATTATCGAGGGTTTTGGTTCTTTCCTCATTTTGGGAGCTATGGAGCTCGGATTGAAGCGATTCTTGAGGAAATTTAACCATATGAATTGGAGTAAGTGTTCTCTACTCGGTTTTGGTTATATTCTATGAATCTATCTTCGATTTTAGCTCTTGGTTGATGAATTGTAAAGAGAAAATTGAGGGTTTTGGCATAACATTTCATAATATGAATTTTTGAGTTTTGAACATCGAATTGGAGTCGGATTTGAATGAAACTAGTATAGTTGGACTCGTAATTGAATGAATTATTGGATTTTATAAATTTTGTCGGGTTCCGAGGCACGGGACCGGGTTGGGCTTTGGCCGATTTTGGGATTCTGATTCAAGATTTGATCTTTTTTGATCGGGAGTGGTTCCTTTAGCATTGTATGATATATTTGAGTTGCTTTTGGTTAGTTTCGATCCGTTCGAAGGTCGGAATGCGCGGGATGGCATTTTGAAGCGTCGCTTGGCTTGCTCGGTATTAGAATTAGCTTGTTCGAGGTAAGTAACTCTTCTAATATTAGTGATGAGTGTATGAAATCCCGTAATACGTGTTATGTGATTGGTATTGAGGTGATGCACATGCTAGGTAATGGGCGTCTGTTGTTTCTATGGCACTGTATAGTGGTCCTATGTTGTTGATATCCATGTTATCACCTTGTGATAAAGTAATTGAGCTGTTAATCAAGCTGGATATCATGTTTAGGCATTATGCCGATACTGTTTGGACCCATAGTGGCCGTTCTTACTGTCATCTCACTGATTTCATTGATATTTCATACTCAGTTATATCCATGCATTCATACCATATCTCAGTCTCAGATATTATTTATTGATACATCATATCATTGTTGTCGGGCTAGTTGCATGACATTATGAGCTCGTGAGTGAGACTGGAGAGATTGATGACTGAGTGAGGCCAAGGGCCTGAGTGAGAGTGATATTTTGGGATCGGACTGCACGTCGCAGCATATTGTATTGATTATATTTTATATGGATCAGGTCGCAACGAGCCTTCAGGCTATATATATATATATACACGCCGTAATAATATTGGATCGGGTTGTACGATGCAATAATATTGGATTGGGCTGCACACCACAACAATATAGCGATTCGGCTGAAAGAGCCCCTCCGGAGTCTGCACACCCCCAGTGAGCGCGGTCGACTATATATAAATGTGGATCGGGTTGCACGCCGTAACAGGCCTTATGGTCATATATGGATCGGGCTGCACGCTACAGCAGGTATTGTACGTCGATGAGTAGTTGAGTGTGCTGAGCCTTGAGCATAGTGAGAGAGAATGCGAGACAGTGAGATTGAGTACTCTGAGAGTGTGAGTACATGAGTTTATCTCTGAGATACATTGTATTGATATGCACACTTGACATACATGCATAGAGATGTATTTTTCCTCATGCTGTACGGTATCACATCATTCATGATTTCTCACACATGTTGATAGATGGACATAGTGATGCATTTGTTTTACACTGGTTATCTGGAAAGAAAGCGAAACATCTTATTTATTATGGAAAGGATTTTGGAAAAATTATTGTTTTCAAACTTATTCATATTTTCGGTAACTGGTAAACGATTTGGGTTTTCATTAAAGTACTTGAAAGGCAAAGCTATTTTCAGAAATCATGTTTTTGTTGAGCATTTGATTGCTGAGTTACTTCTTGTATTACTTGTTTTATGTTGTTATGAACTATTGTTGTGGAATATTGAAGTTGGGACCCGACCTTGGTATAAGCTCGTCACTACTTTCAACCTAAGGTTAGGTTCGTTACTTATTAAGTACATGGGGTTGGTTGTACTCATACTACACTTATGCTCCTTGCGTGCAGATGTTGGCTACTGATATTGCTGTGTTCGATGAGAGCTGGATTGAAGATGTACCTGCGTCCTGGCTGTAGCTGCCTCTTGTTCGTGGTAGCTTTAGATCTATAAAACTTTGTTTATGTACTATTCTAACAGACTATGTATTTATTTCATTTTCGCTTTGTAAAGTCTATTCTTAGAAGCTCATGATTTCTACTACCAGTTCTTGGGAAATGTATAAGATTTAGATAATTTCTTTTGTTCAATTGTCTTATTAATATTATTGAAATTGGATGGTTATTAGTTGGCTTACCTAGCGGGTTAGGTTAGGTGCCATCACGACTAATGGATTTGGGGTCGTGACAGGTGGTACAGAGCTCTAGGTTCATAGGTTCTACAAGTCATGAGCAAGTTTCTAGTAGAGTCTTGCGGATCAGTATGATGACATCCATACCTACCTTCGAGAGGCTATAGGACATTTAGGAAATACTTCCCATCTTTCTTTCTTTATCGTGCGGCATTGATTCAACTTCAAGCGTAACTCTTTGAATTCTTTCCACACATTCGTATGCGCATCTGAGCGCTCGGTATCGGTTGTGCGCCGACGGCTTGTGATTTCATGGTTGAGGTACGAGATGTAATGTTAGCGTGCTGATGATGGGCCAGTCTGGAGGACTTGAGGCCGGGTTTTGACGGTGGCTTGAGCAGGGAGATTTCAGTTGTGTGAACACGTGTTTGTGGGACTTATATGTCCGGTGGTGTCCCTGCTAGAGGAATTTGTGATTGGATGACTATGGGGTAAGTATGATGAGACTGCGAAATGTGTTCAGATTGTTCGAATGTGACGAGAAGAGTTTACTTGAGATGTAGCAAGGACTATGGGGTGTTGATTTCTGTCTTGATTTGGCATATGGTCTCGCGTTATGGGTGTGTTGAGGGATCTCTCATGTTGTTTAGTTGTGGAGTGAAGTAGATTCTCATGTCTTGTTAATGAGTTTAGAATCAAGAAGATTAAGTGATTGCATAGTAGTTGTGACTGTGGAAGGGTATAAAGAGATGTCGGTTTGAGGCAGAGCAGGCGGGTTATCTTCTGCGAGGTGTCCTGAGGTTGTGTGGTCCTTATGATGTTTTGTAGAGAGTTATCTTTTACCAGTGAATGATATATGTTGAAAATTGAGTTTGGATCGCTTGTGGAAGTTGGCTTGACTATTACAAGGGTGAATGCGAGATTTGTAGACGATTTGAGGTATTATATGGTTTGTGTTACATGGGCTTGCAAAGGATTTAGTTGAATTTCAGTGCGGGATTCTGGCAGTAATAGAGTATGGGTATCGTGATGTTATTGACTGTTTTGTTCTATGGCTTTGAGCCAAATGGGGGAGTCTGCTATCGACGAGTTATTTGCACAGTTATGTGTTGTATTGATTTCGGTTCGGGGTATACTGGTGAATCAGTTATGACTCGCAGAGGTCGGGATCGAGGATGACTCGGGTAAAGGAATTTATGGATACAGGTTGTATTACGCTCTATGGGTATATGGGAATCATAAAATAATTGAGTGGTTATTTGCGAAGGATGTAGGGTACATGGAGTAGGAATTTGCTCGATTGCTTAGGAGTGTGGACTACTCCCTTGGGTGTTGGTGTACTAATGGGGCACAGGTCATTCGGTCCGTTTGGTCGGTTCAATTGAGATTTGAGTAGAGTAGATGACTCTCGAGAATGGTTCTAATGGATTCAAGAATTATATATAGAAATTGAGAATTTCGGATTGGTATATGGCCAGGATCTGATATTTGCATGGGATGGTGTCGAGACTTGTGGCATTTTTAAATCATTGTGTATTATGCATTTCAATATCAAGAAGGTGAAGGAAACAGTTTTAGGTTCACATAAGGTCTCTTTAGAGTGGGTATCTCGGTTGTGGTGCTTTGGGGTTCTTACGAGGGAAGTCAGCGGCTTATGGGCCTTAGGGCGTGGTGGTTTTATACTAGGGCCACCTGTGTGGTAAATTTTGGTTAAGGATCGTGGTGCTCTAGCAAGGAGAAGTATCAACTTGAAGGCAATTTGGAAGGGATTTGGAGAAATAGGACAACATGGTAGTAGGTTGGGTTAGCACAGTAATGGGTATGATCGGTTCTTTGGGTACTTATAATGCGGCTAGACTCTACAGGTGTTTCGTGGCAATGCTCTTGGGTTTGGAAACCTACGTGGCTGGGATGCGTTAGAGAGATTCAATTCAGATAGCTTGGTTGTGTGCAAATAGGTTTCGAAGAGTTCTCAATGGCTTTTACTATGGTTCGAGGGGTATATTTCCTACCGGCGTGAGGAATATGTTGCGTATTGAAATTTTCTCCGGGATGAGATCATATGGAAGGTTTCTGATTGATCGGGTATGTTTTTTACTTGTGACTCAGAGTTGATTATGAGATTATTGTACTCTTCACAGGATGGCATGGTAGACGCGGTGTATTGCGTCGAATTGAGATTTACTTATGCAAGGCCACAGTTGTGTTTTGAAGGGAATGACATAAATTCGTAGGCAGTATGGACGGATTCAGATGATTAGGTAATTGATATTACTAATCGGTATGGCCTGATGAGAGTATATATTTCAGAAAGGGGAAATGTGTGTTGATTTATGGGCACTTCATTGGTATTACGACACTCTCCTGGTTGATCGACTGCTGATATTCAAATTCTGCTATGTGGCACGGAAGAATTTTAGAAGTATTTCTCGTGAGGTGATTATGTATGAGAGATGTGTTAGACATTCTGGCGGTGGAGATAGAATCAGGTATGGTGATTTGTATATTTTATGGATTTGGAGGCTGGGAGTTCTTAAGAGCAGGTTGTTTCATGGTTGTGGAATGTGAAGTTGTGGCCGAAGCTATCCAGATTATAGAATGTGTTATGATTCAGTCATTGTGGACTTTCGGAGGTTATTTATCTATTTGTGGGTGATTAGAGCTGATTTGGGAGTCCATTGGTAGGCCCAATTAGGATGTGTATTCTACACCGAGCCGGATTGGTTGGCTCCATACTGTTATTGTTGAGGAATGTGCCATTCAGTTGTTGTTGAGCTTATTCGTGTTCTGAGGTGATCTTTGGGTTACTCTTCTATGCTACAAGGAGTTGTGATCCGTTGGTTATAAGCACACCTGGCGCGGTTCTATTTGGGCTTTATAGCAGAATTTGAAGCGAGATGAGTAATTGGGTATTGCATGGTTGATGGCGTATGGGTTATGTTCTTTTGGGTTTTGCGTGGTATTGTGTCATATGCTTCTCCGTGGTTATGGTAATGCACTTTGAGTACTTGATGTCAGATTGCGCGTGGTTATTGATTTTTAGCATGGTGGCTGAGGTATTTTATATGGATCAGTGTTTGGATGGGGTTGCGCATAGCAGTAGAGTTATGTTGAGATATTATCCTTGGTGTTAGATTCGTGTGTTATGGTTCTACGGTGTGTGATGGGTTCTTAGCATTGCGTCGGGGTGGTACCCATCGAGCTTGCGGGACGGTTTTCTTGTTTGAGTCATTTTCGTGATTGAGTACATCTGAAATGTTGCTTATTGGTGCACTGATTGCACAGGTTGTGGCTTTAGATAGTATTGGTGTAGCATGTCAGTAGAGTAGTTGGTGTTTGATGAGATGAGGTCATCGTACCTAGAATAGATACTATCGGAATTGATGTCAGCATGGTTGGAAGGATAATATCGATAGTCGGCTTGGAAATTTGCTATAGTTCTTGTCAAAGGAGATGGAGTACCATGACTTGTTGAGCTGATGAAGGGTTATGAGTTCTGCATGTTTCTTTCATCATTGGCAGTGTACGAAGGTTTAGAACGAGGCTTTGTTTGACCTGAGGTTTATTACCGATATTGGGTGGTTTGAGCAGATACTGTGATTAAAAATTATTGCTATGAGTATTTGAGTTATACGGTATATCATGTGATTACATCTTGGATTATGGTTACAGCTTATTCAGACTTATTCGGTCGGTAGATGCGAGATTCTGACCTTATAGAGATTGCGGATGTTGGAAATTGGATTCTAAAGCTTATGGGCTAAGGTTGGAGGAATGATCTTCAGTTATGTTGTGTTGTAGGGCCTATATGGAATAGGGTGACGTGGGATCACCCCCGGGTATGTGCATGGTAAGGTTACACGATGATTTGATGGCTTTTAGAATAACTCTTAGCACGTTCGAGGACGAACGTACGTTTAAGTGGGGGAGGATGTAACGACCCGGCCGGTCGTTTAGAGCATTTACACTTCGCTCGGTTGTTTGAGGGAATGAGTAGCTCCATATTATGTATTATGACTTATGTGAATCATCGATTTTGGTTTTCAGGTTATTCGAAAATTATTTGAAAGGATGATTCTCAGCTAGAAGCTTTAAATTTGAAAGAGTTGACAAAGTTTGACTTTTCAGCATTTGACCTCGGATTGGAATTATAATGGTTCCGGTAGTTCCGTTGGGTGCTTTTGGACCTAGGAGTGCGTTCGGATTGTGATTTGGAAGTCCGTAATGAAATTTGGCTTGAAATGGCGAAAGTTGAAATTTTAAAAAGTTTGACTAGGAGTGGACTTTTTGATATCGGATTCGAATTGTGATTCCGGAAAATGGAATAGCTTCGTTATGTTATTCGGGACTTGTGCGCAAAATTTAAAGTCATTCCGGATTGATTTGCTATGTTTCGGCACGAGTTATTGAATTTAAAAGTTCAAAATTCATAGATTTCGATTTGATATGTGATTCGTCGTTTTGATGTTGTTATGTGTGTTTTGAGGCCTCGAGTAGGTCCTTATTGTGTTATGGAACTTGTTGGTATATTCGGACGGGGTCCCGAGAGGCTCGGGTGAGTTTCGGACGAGGTTCCGATCATTTCATCGCATTTTGGATTTTTGCTAAGGATGCTGGTTCTGGTATGATCACACTTGCGGTTGGTTTGCGCAGGTGCGATGGCCGCAGAAGCGATAAAAGCGTCGCAGATGCGAGAATAGTGTTGGGTGAGGAAGACCGCAAAAGCGGAGATTTGAGCGCATATGGGATGTCGCAGGTGCGGCAGCTCGAGCGCAGGTGCGGAGCTGGAGGGTGTCAGCAGAGGTCGCAAGTGCGATAGGATTTCCACACATGCGATGGCGTAGAAGAGGAAATTGTTCCGCAGGTGCGAGTGGCCAGCTGGTTAGTTGTGGTCGCAGAAGCAAAACATGTACCGCTGATGCGGTGGTTTTTGTTATATTATCGAGGGTTTTGGTTCTTTCCTCATTTTGGGAGCTATGGAGCTCGGATTGAGGCGATGCTTGAGGCAATTTTTACCATATGAATTAGGGTAAGTATTCTCTACTCGGTTTTGGTTATATTCCATGAATCTATCTTCTATTTTAGCTCTTGGTTGATGAAATATAAAGAGCAAATTGGTTGATGAATCTATATGAATTTTTGAGTTTTGAACATCGAATTCGAGTCGGATTTGAGTGAAACTAGTATGGTTGGGCTCGTAATTGAATGTGTTGTTGGATTTTGTAAATTTTGTCGGGTTTCGAGGTGCATTTGGCCGATTTTGGGCTTTTGATTCAAGATTTGATCTTTTTCGATCGGGAGTGGTTCCTTTAGCATTGTTTGATGTATTTGAGTTGCTTTTGGTTAGTTTCGAGCCGTTTGGAGGTCGGAACGCACTGGATGGCATTTTGGAGCATCGCTTTGCTTTTTCGGTGTTGGAATTGGCTTGTTCGAGGTAAGTAATTCTTCTAATCTTAGTGTTGAGGGTATGAAACCCTGTAATACGTGTTATATGATTGGTATTGAGGTGACGCACATGCTAGGTGACGGGCGTGTGGGCGTTCACCATGTGAATTGGGACTCTGTTGTTTCTATGACACTGTATAGTGGTATTATTTTGTTGATATCCGTGTTTTCACCTTGTGATAAAGTAATTGAGCTGTCAATCATGCTGGATATCATGTTTAGGCAATGTGCTGATACTGTTTGGACCCATAGTGGTCGTTTCTTAGTGTCATCTCACTGATTTCATTGATATTTCATACTCAGTCATATCCATGCATTCATACCATATCTCAGTCTCAGATATTATTTATTGATACATCATATCATTGTTGTCGGGCTAGTTTCATGACATTGTGAGCTCGTGAGTGAGACTGGAGAGATTTATGACTGAGTGAAGTCGAGGGCCTGAGTGAGCGTGACATTTTGGGATTGGGTTGCACGCTACAACATATTATATTAATTATATTTTATATAGATCGGATTGCATGCCGCAACGAGCCTTCGGGCTATATATATATATATATTATTGGATCGGGTTGCACGCCGCAACAATATTGGATCGGGTTGCACGCCGCAACAATATTGGATCGGGTTGCACGCCACAACAATATTGGATCGGGATGCATGCCGCAACAATATAACGCTTGGGTTGAAGGAGCCCCTCCAGAGTCAGCACACACCCAGTGAGCGCAGTCGACTATATATATGTGGATCGGGTTGCACGCCGCAACGGCCCTTATGGTCATATATGGATCGGGCTGCACGCCACAACAGGTATTGTACAACGCTGAGTGATTGAGTATGCTGAGCCTTGAGCATAGTGAGAGAGAATGCGAGACAGTGAGATTGAGTACTCTGAGAGTGTGATTACATGAGTTTATCTCTGAGATACATTGCATTGATATGCACACATGACATACATGCATAGAGATGTATTGTTTCTCATACCGTACGGTATCACATCATTCGTGATTTTTCACACATGTTGACAGATGGACATAATGATGCATTTGTCTTACACTGGTTATCTGGAAAGAAAGAGAAATATCTTATTTATTATGGAAAGGATTTTGAAAAAATTATTATTTTCAAACTTATTCATATTTTCGGTAACTTTGGTAAACGATTTGAGTTTTCATTGAAGTACTTGAAAGGCAAAACTATTTTCAGAAATCATATTTTTGTTGAGCATTTGACTGTTGAGTTACTTCTGGTATTCCTTGTTTTATGTTGTTATGCAATATTGTTGTGGAATATTGAATTTGGGACCCGACCTTGGTACAAGTTCGTCACTACTTTCAACCTAAGGTTAGGTTCGTTACTTATTGAGTACATGGGGTCGGTTGTACTCATACTACACTTCTGCACCTTGTGTGCAGATGTTGGCTGTTGATATTGCTGTGTTCGATGGGAGCTGGATTGAAGATGTACCTGCGTCCCGGCTGTAGCTACCTCTTGTTCGTGGTAGCTTTAGATTTGTAAAACTCTGTTTATGTATTATTCAAATAGACTATGTATTTATTTTATTTTCGCTTTATAAACTCTATTCTTAGAAACTCATGATTTGTACTACCAGTTCTTAGAAAATGTATAAGATTCAGATAATTCCTTTTGTTCAATTGTCTTATTAATATAATTGAAATTGGATGGTTATTACTTGTCTTACCTTGCGGGATGGGTTAGGTACCATCACGACTAGTGAATTTGGGGTCGTGACACTTCCTTTATTAAGAGTGTTTTATATAAGAGTTAGTGTTGGGAAGCACTTGTATGAACCCTTTGTTTAGAGTGATATTGTGTGGTTATTGTCTTAGGGTATTTGGGATTAATTAGAGTGTTTACTCTAATTTGGTACTCTTGTTGGTATAATGAAATTGCTCATCTCCGCTTGTGGACGTAGGTTACTTTGACTGAACCACGTTAAATTTGTGTCTTCTTTATATGCTTTAATTGCCGTTGTTATCAACTTCCATTGTCTTTGTTATTGTCATTATACCGTTGTTTGATTAAATTTTGTACTACCCGAGTTCCCGATCCTATTAAATTGGTATCAGAGCCGGATCTAACCAGGTTAGTTTAAATAGCCAAAATGACTCTATCAAAGTTTTATGTTGAGAAATTTGATCGAAGTGCAAACTTCGGAATGTGGTAATTAAAGATGGAAGCTATCCTAATTCAGGATGGCTCAGATTTAGCATTGCAAGGAAAGGAGAAGAAGCCGGATAAAATGACGGATGAGGAGTTTATCATCATAGACAAAAGAAAAAAAACAGGTATCATTTTAAATCTCTCAAATGAAGTTTTCTGTGAAGTTTCTATAGAAACCACAACCAAAGGCATGTGGAAAAAATTAAAAACCTTATATATGAAGAGGACGGTGAAAAATAGACTTTACCTGAAGCAGAAGCTTTATACAATTCGTATGGGTGAAGGTACCTCTATTCTCTCTCATCTTGACACCTTTGATTCCATTCTTATGGATTTGAGTAATATAGATGCTGAAATTAAAGATGAGGATCAAGCCGTGTTACTGCTTTGTTCTCTACCCCATCTTTTAAGCATATAAGAGATACTATGTTTTATGCAAAGGATAATATCTCTTATAAGGATATTAAATCTATCTTAAAATAAAAAGAACAGATAGCTAGTGATATTACTAGGAAAGCTAGTGGAACTCAAACGGAAGTTGGCTTGTTTGTTAGGGGCAAATCCGACTCCATATCCAGATACAATAATTTAGAGTGTCGCTATTGTCATAAGAAAGGTCACATTATCTCTGAATGATATAAACTGAAAAATAAAGAAAAGCATAAAGAAAGAAAAAATGAGCACAAAAATACTGACACCGCCAAAGCTAGTATAGCAACTGATGAGATTGAGAGAACTATATTTTTAGCAACTGAAACTAGTTTCAAATTAGACAATGAGTGAATTTTAGATTCCGGTTGTTCATATCATATGTGCCCTAACAAGGACTTGTTTTCTACATATGATTCAGTTACAGGTGGAGTTGTCCAACTGGGTAACAATGTTACTTGTAACGTTATTGGTAGAGGTACAATTCGGATCAGAATGCACGATGGTGTGGTGAGAACTCTCACCGATGTTAGATATGTTCCTGAGTTGAAGAAAAATCTCATCTCTTTGGACACTTTAGAATCCCTTGGGTGCAAATTCACCAGTGAAGGTGGAGTTCTAAAAATTTCTCAAGGTGCTCTTGTGATCATGAAAGCATAGAGATCTGGT
The DNA here is from genome assembly GCA_000715115.1 of Nicotiana otophora. Taxonomy (NCBI): domain Eukaryota; kingdom Viridiplantae; phylum Streptophyta; class Magnoliopsida; order Solanales; family Solanaceae; genus Nicotiana; species Nicotiana otophora. The sequence continues at coordinate 164,246 of AWOL01S0009589.1, read as the reverse complement.
TCGTTGTATACTTTATTGGGCTCCACTATTATAGGCCCTACTACAGTTTCGGTATCAGACAACTTGTCTGATTTTGATGGCATTAAATTTTGACATATGCCCATTGGGCTTTTGCGGAGAGGGTGGAGCAAATTTACTATATCAGCCAAAATTAGGTCAAGGTGGAGATTTGTAATATGACCAATATTTTGGCTAATTTGTACTCTCTTTTGTACTCTTGTTGATATAATGAAATTGCTCCTCTCCGCTTGTGGACGTAGGTCACTTTGAGCGAACCATGTTAAATTTCTGTCTTCTTTATATGCTTTAATTGCCGTTGTTATCAACTTTCATTGTCTTTATTATTGTCATTATACCGTTGTTTGGCTAAATTTCACACTATTCGGGTTCCCGATCCTAACATAAAGCATGAATTGAATTCAAATGTACTTGAAAACTAACGATACGTTACAAAGAGGAGACAGAAGCACAAATAAGAAGAGCATTCAGTTGTATGCATTTTGTTGCTATGTATAGCTGATGCATGTCCTTTACTCAATACCAAGTTCATTGGAGATTTAAATTTGGTAATACAAAAGATAAAGAGTGCAAAAAAAAATCTCATTACCAATTGTAAAACTTTTACTTCAATTTTAGCTTCTCCACATCTTTTGCATGTAGGGTTTTTTTTGGGGGGCTAAGGACACAAATGCCCTATTTGCTAAATTAATTACCGACCATGCCTCCAAACCATGAAATTACCGCTTGCTTCCATCGCTCAATCTTTGCCCCATCATAACTATTTCATTTTTTATTGTTACTCCATCTTTCCTTCCCAAACTTCTAGCTATATATCTAAAAGTATAGTTCGTGTGCATATGCTTCTGGATTTTACATATAGCTTCAATCTTTGATGTTGGATTTAAAATTTTGTGGGTCTAATAAGAAAAGAGGATACAATTTCAAAGATGCATTATGAAAATGGGGACTAAGAAAGGTTTGAACTATTTGAGGGTGAAAATATTATATCTTTTTTATTGTAATTGTTAGTTAGGTAAGAGGGGCTTTAATGCCAGCAGCAGTAAAGTAGTGATTTGTAGGGGAAAAGTAAGAACAAATTTCAGGTTTTAGAAGAGAAATTTTAAGATTATCCAAGTAGTTTACTTTAAAATATGAGTTACTTTATTCTGGAAACACTACAAGAAAGTGAGGAGACGACGACATTTATTTAGTGACATTTGAAATAAATATCGGAAAAACGTAAAATTCATGTCATTTATGAATAAATATTGTAAAAACTACGACATTCGATACAAAATATCGCAAAACAACGACATTTGATACTAAGTGTCATCAAAATATGACATTTGATACAAAATGTCGTAATAACAACGACATTAATGAAGAAATATCGTCAAAATTACGACATTTGATATAAAATGTCATAAAAACAATGATATTTGATACTAAATGTTGTAAAAAAATAACATTTGATACTAAATATCGTAAAAACAACAACATTTATGAAGAAATATCTTAAAAACAATAATTTTATGAAGAAATGTCGTGAAAACTACAAAGATTGATACTAAATGTTGCAAAAAAATAATATTTGATATAAGATGTCGATTAATGTCTTAAAAGTCTTTCTGGGACTCGTCCATGACTCACTCCTGGGCGAGGCACATGTTGTGATGGCTCATGTGTGAGGCTTACGCCCCAAATGTCTAATTGTGCATCCTGAACACGCCTATCCTCAGTGTTCGGGAGTTACTACATAAATCATATGTGAAATTTTCTAATTAGTAACATTGACCCTCAAAATAATTTAACAAATGAATAATAAATGTTCAATTATATATATATGAAGATTGAGATTAACTAAGATATCGAGTCATAATATTGCATATTTACTATTTGAGTGAGAACATCATGAAGGTGAATATCATTTGAATATTTCTTTTGAAAATGAATAGCCAAAATTTATATCTTCACTTGCTATTGCTTTTTATTTCCTAGCTTTATGTCTTCCAAAATTATGAGACTTATTCTTTTACTACAATTTTACTTATTTATGAGGGAGTAATATTTTAAATTGTAGTACTTATAAAGTTTATTGATTATTTGCTTTTTGAGAGGTAATTAAATTTGTAGTTTGTTAAATTTTTTTAAAAATTTAATATTTTAATTATTTGAAAGTTCAAACGTTATAGTTGATTTATAATAATAAACTTAACACTATTGTGTTATTTATACTAATAAAAGAATTCCAGATATTTCATTTTTCTATGAGTTTCTTTAATCTTTTTAAATTTATTTTAATGTACTTTCTATATTATTTTATTACGTTATTTTTTATAATTTAAAAAAAAAGTTTAAAGATTCCCGTATTAAGTAAAACGTTAATCCTTTTTAAAAACATTTGACTAAAATTTCAATGTTCCATAAAAAATATTATTGCTACTACTTACTAGATGTTGAATTTAAAGATAAAAATACAAAATTAAATTATACGTTGAACTGAGGCACCTAAATTTATAATTGACCACAATTGCCAACTAAAGGCCCAAAGATTAGCCGTGATACTCCTAGGGCTCCTTTGTTAGCAGCACCTCAAGACCCTAAGATGCAGGGATTTCTCAATTCGGCCGTGATACTTTTTTCTCTCTTTTCTTTGCCTTATTTTCTTTCTTTCCTCTTTTCAGTTGCCGCTATTATACTCATTATACAACATGTTTGTTTTTTAGAATCCCAATCTGTTGTTTTTAGTATCCCAATTTGTTATAATTGAAGATGAGAGAATTCCTTTTATTATATAGTTATAATTTTTTTTCTGTATGACTTCTTGTGCAGCATTTTTTAAGGAGAATTACTGGCAATGAAAAGCTTGACTCTTGAAGACGTGGTTTCAAAAAGCTTTGTTGCAAGATTTAATCTAGAAGTTAAAGGGAATTCATTCGAAAGTGATAATACCGTAGTTACCTGTTGTTCTTTTATGATTTAGTTGGATTTGAGGTTTACTTGAGAACAAATCATTTGATTTGGCATCATCTATTTGTACTGAATACTTTTTAGAATGCTACTTTGTTATTTAATTATAGTATTAAAAGGCATTTGTTTTACATATATTTCATGTTAGTTGAAGGCTGACATTTGTGGATGTACCAATTGAATGTAAAGTGTTATGATAAAACTAAATGGAGGATTATTATTAATATTTTAAAATTTTTCGTACCGACGTTAATCTGAATGTTGGAATTCTTAATAAGACATTTTTTAAAGTTGTGAAAAAGTCACTAATCGTATTTGACAGTCATGTAAATGTAAATACGACATTTTCGTATATGTCGTAAACTTAATACTGACATTTACCTAAATATCATAAAATAAATGTCGTAAATTTCTTATCGACATTTACTTAAATGTCGTAAAATACATGTCATAAAATTCTTACCGATATTTACCTAAATGTCGGAAAATAAATGATATTGAAATTTATAATATTTGATACAAATATAAAATAAATGTCGATAAACGAATATACTACATTTAAGAACCTTAATATGATATTTAATAAATATCGTCGTATCTTATTTTTTTTAAGTGAAAAAGGACGATTTCAAAGGTGTGAATATGGATGAAGAAGAATAAGGATAATGAGCGTGTGTGTATTGTGCTATGATGATGAAAATGTGCATACGTTAGCTCCCAAACGCACACATAAATATACGTGGTCGACAAGTAATATAGGATTGCAAGTCCAAATATTATACCCACAAGGACTTGTGATTAACTATCAACTAAATTAAACTAAGATAATTAATCTATTCAAGCACTTTCCTAAAGTATGAATATTTAATAAAACTAATCTAGAGTAATCAACTAAGAGATTAAATGAACAAGTTGGTGAAATTAGACACGAATTCAATGAGAGACGAAATTCTAGAGCTATGGGTTAGCTAACAATCTCGTTGAGTTTTCCACTTAAATTATCTAATTAATTTATCTGGTTTATTAGCAGGGTTAATATTGATCGTAGCCTTCTCCCGTAGTACTACTCACCTATTCAAGCTAACCTAACGCCTATATTCCTATGGAAGTAGGATTAAAAAGAACGCATTAATAATTCCCGTATAATAACCAAGTAAGGAGATTGGGTATATCCCTATCCTAACCGCAAATCCGTTCCCCGTTAATCAGGTTCAAGATCCCGCTCTACTCAATCTTATATGCAATCTAAAATTCCCTCTCCCGAGTTCAATCCTAGATTCGTAGATAGTATTCAATTGGTGATCAAGCAATCAAATAATTAAGTGCAAGATTGAATAAATAAACTAATATGATAAAATAATAAGAAGAATTCAAGTTTCAAACTACAACGTTCATGCAACACCCAAAACTCTAGAACTAATAAACTATAAGATTAAAAGAAGAGAAGAGAAGAAAACGTAGTTAGAAGCCTCCTCCCAAGCATGGTGTGTGCTCTCCTTAGGTCTAAAGTATGTCAAAAGTTCAGAAAATAACGTTTTTCCACGTATTTATACCAAATAGGGTCGGACCTAGACGAAATCTACCTTTCCTAGCCAAAATAGGAAAACTTGCAAACTTAATGCTTTCCATATGTCGCATTGTGCGCCGCTCAATGCGTCGCACTAATGCTTTTTCCTGTCAGACCACAAAAAATCCAGTCTCTGAACTTTGAAAATTTCTGACAAAACTTTGCACTAATGTGTCTCACAGTGCCTCGCACTAGTGTATTTCTTCAGCAGTTGCTTCTTCCTTGAATTTTGACGTCCAAAATTGATCCTCGACCCCCGAACACGATCCTAGCTTAATCCCTTGGGCTTTTACTCAGACTTCAAAACTCCACATAGCTCGAATTAGTTCCACAACATCTACATAACTCGGAATCACTCATACAAGGCATAAAACACACAATAAATGCAAAATACTAACAATTAAAGCTCAAACACAATAAAAATATAATAAATTAGAATACAATAAGCGACTAAAACATGAGATTATAGTCTACCATCGGCGTATATCTTATACTATGTGTAATCTGTTGGATGTACAAGTGAATAAAAAGGTGTATCATGATGATTTTGCTATGGGAGGATAAGAAGGAATCTTAGGAAATAGGAGTAGCTAACCGACAATATATTATTATTTTATATTTTTTTTAATCATTTGAAAGAAGGAATCTAGAAAATAAAATTAGAGTCATCCAACTAAATTAAAATAAAAGATCAACACTGAAAAGAAATAACTCAAATAAAGCTACAAAAGTAGCTTAATATTATACAGAATAGTTTTACACGATATATTTTGTACATAGTTTTAAAAATTAGAAGTTAAAATTTAAAAAGAAACCTAGGAATATCATACTTTTGAAAATCTTAAGAAAATTTGGTCATATTTCTTAAGGGATTAACAAAAGTAAATAAATATATATCAACTTAAATTTCGATTCAATTGGTATAACTTTTTTTATGTTAAATAATTTTCCCAATAGTATTGACATATTATACAGTATACAGTGCTTTAATTTGGATAATGGTATACTTTATTTGAGCATGTTAAATAGTATACCTAATATTCTTGCTATACTACACATTTATATACCGTGATCAGTATTAAATTATGGTATTCTCAATATTTTTGGTGTAGTACTACACATTAGTATAATATGATTGATATTGAATCATGGTGTGTTTTGTTTAAGTATGCTAAATAGTATACCTAATATTATGGTATACCATAATTACTGCTGAATGATGGTATTCTCAATATTATTAGTATACTACACATTGGTATACCATGATTCGACAATCATGGTATTTCAAATATTTTTGGTATACTACTTTTTGGTATAACATATTACTACAGAATCATGGTATACTTCATTTGAGTATGTTAAACTACATTTCTAGTATTCTTGATATACTACATATTGGTATATCATGATTATTGTTGAATCATGGTACACCTAATATTCTTGGTATACTACACATATGTATAATATGATTAGTGTTGCATTATTGTATACATTATTGTGAGTATGCTAAATAATACATTGGTATATAATGATTAATGTTGAATCATAGTATACTTTCTTTGAGTATGTTAAATAGTATACCCAATATTCTTGATATATTATTTTTTGGTATACTATGATTAGTGTTAAATTCTGGCATTCTCAATATTTTTGGTATACTGTACATTGGTATACCATGGTTCTGTTAAATCATGGTATATTGTAACGATCCAGCCGGTCATTTTGAGTATTGTAGATCTATTTTCCCGTTTATTACTTATTCTATATTCATTTATGATTATGTGACCTTCCAGGATGGTTAGTTTGGTTCCGGGGATGTTTCGGAATGAATTGAGACACATAGTCCCAAGGTTGGAAGTCTAAGTTGAAAGAGTTGACCGGATGTTGACTTATAAGTAAATGACTCCGAAATGGAATTTTGATGGCCCAAATAGATGCATATGGTGATTTTGGACTTAGGAGTATGTCCGGATATTTATTTGGAGGTATATAGCTCATTTTGGCTTGAATTGGCAAAAGTTGAAAAGTTGAAGGTTTAGAAGGTTGAGAGTTTGGCCGAAAGTTGACTTTGTTGACACCGGGTTCAGATTTTGGTTTTGAAAGTTGGAATAGGTCTGTTGTGTCATTTATGACTTGTGTGCAAAGTTTGAGGTCAATCAGAGTTGGTTTGATAGGTTTCGGCATCGATTTTAGAAGTTGAAAATTCATTAGTTTCAATAGGCTTGAATTGGGGTGCGATTCGTGTTTTTGATGTTGTTTGATGTGATTTGAGGCTTCGACTAAGTTCATACCATATTTTAGGACGTGTTGGTACGTTTGGATGGGGTCCCGGGGGGCTCGGGAATGATTCGGATTGAGAATTTGACTTATGAAATTTCTGTTGTGTTCACTTCTGGTGCAACCGCAACTGCGAGAATTGGCCACAGATGTGGAGCCGCAGAAGCGACTAAAGGGTCACAAAAGCGGCTCTGAGTGAAGTTGGGACATTGCGCAGGTGCGAGGAAGATTTCTCACCTGCGAGCTCGCAGATGCGGGAGGTTAGTTGTAGAGGCGGGATATGCGAGGGGCAGGAGTTTCCGCAGAAGCGGAGGCCTGGACGCAGGTGCGCCTCCGCAGGCACGTCCACAGATGCGGAAGAAGGGAGGCCTTAAGGGAACTGCAGAAGCATCGCACCTGCAGGACCACAGAAGCGGTAAAGTGAACCGCATGTGCGAGATGCCTGGATAGAATGCTATAAGCGGGGGTTTGGAGATTTCTCTCATTTATGGCCTTTAGAAGCTCGGCTAGGGGCAAATTTTGAGAGTGATTTCACCATAATTCAAGTGGTAAGTAACTTTGATCACTTTTGTCCATTAATATAGGATACCCATTGATTTCTTTTTACCTAGATTGTGTGTTTTTTAGGTGAAATTTTTGGGATTTTGGACTATGTATTGGAGAGTAAGATTTGGGAATTTAAGGGTCGATTTGTGGTTGGAATTGGATGATTTTGGTATGGTTGGACTCGTTATTGAATGGGTGTTCGAATTTTATGAATTTTGTCGAATTCTGAGATGTAAGCCCAAGGTTGACTTTTGGGTTGACTTTTTGAATTTGATTAAAGAATTTAGCTTTATCATATGGGATCGATTCCTATAGCTTGTATTGATTATATTAAGTTGTTTGTGACTAGATTCGATTCATTCGGAGGACGATTCGCGAGGCAGGGGTTTGTTGGAGCATTGAGTTGCGCACTTTGAGGTAAGTAACACTTCTAAACTTGATACTGAGGGTATGAATCCCTGAAATATGTGTTATATGGTTGGTGTTGGGGTGGTGAACATGCTAGGTGACGGGCGTGTGGGCGTGTACCATGGTAATTATGACTTGGTTGATTCTGTGGAGCTTTGTAGTTATCTAGTCTTGTCTTATCCGTGTAATTTCTACATGTTAGAGTAATTGAGTTGTGATTCATGTTAGAAATCATGTTTAGGCTATGTGCTTATTCTGTTGGTACCCACTGTGGTTATGTATACTATTGAGTTATTTGCTTAAACTAAATTTATGTACTCAATCATGTTTATTCATTTGCATATCATATCTCAGTCTATGTTATCATTTACTATTACATCATGTTATCATTGTTTGGGCTGAGTAGTATGAGACATGTGAGCCCTTGAGACTGGAGAGATTGATGATTGAGTTGTTCCTGAGAGCCGGATTGTGAATGGTATTGTAGATCGTGTTGCGCGCCACAGCAAGCCTTATTGGCTTACTTATTTTTGTGGATCGGGCTGCATACCGCAGCAGGCCTTATAGGCTTTATATTAGCGCTTGGGCAGGATCTGCCCCTCTAGAGTCTGTCATAGCAGTAATGAGCGCATGCATAGTGATTTATATACACGTGCTTTGGTGAGGGGCATTGATGCCAGGCACCCGTACAGTACTGAGTGATTGTGTGTGATGAGTGGGATTTTGAGATAGACAGATTGAGTACTCTGAGAGTGTGAGTACCTGGGATTATCACTGTGATACATTACATTAGACATTCATATTTGACATGTAGGCATAGAGATGTAACATTCCTAATGCTAGTTGTACTTGGCATATTTTATCAATGTTAGGCTTGAATTGTTGAACTTGAAAGGATGCCTAAATTTTTGTACTATGAACGATCTGAATATGGAAGTTCTCTGAGTTATTACTGTCATTCTCTTTGTTATATTTGTGTTATCATTATTTTGATTCTGACTGTATCCTTTTGAGCTCATCACTGCTTTTAGCCAAAGGTTAGTCCTGTTATTTATTGAGTACATTGGGGCGGTTGTACTCAAACTATACTCTGCACTTCGTGTACAGATCCAGGTATATCTGGACGTGGTGATTGCCAGAGTGGTGCTAGTATCTGTTCGGAGACTTTGAAGTAGCTGTTATGACGCCCGCTGACCTTGACTCTCCTTCCTTTCATTTTTATTCAGTACTGTTCTATTTTCTCAGACAATTGTACTAGAATTTTAGGCGATATTAACACTTAGTAGCTCATGTACCCGATGACACCAGGATTTTAGGACTGTTATAGTTGAGTTACAATTGCTTTTATCAGTTATCTATGAGATTTTTCACTATTGAGCTTATTAAATCATGTTTTTAATTACAAATGATTAGTTGTTATGTGATTGTGGGCTTGCCTAGTAAATGTGTCGAGCGCCATCACGACATGTTGGGATTTTAGGTCGTGACAAGTTGGTATCAGAGCATTAGGTTACTTAGATCTCACGAGTCATGAGTAGGTTTAGCAGAGCCTTGAGAATCGGTGCGTAGATGTCTGTACTTATCTTCGAGAGGCTACCGAACCATTAGGAAACTTCACTTTCTTGTACTCTTGTTGTGCGGATTTATTGATTCTGGAAATTAAACTTCTATTCTTCTATTCTCTCATAGATGATGAGGACACGTGCGACTGGATCAAGTGGACGGCTACCAGTACCGCCAGCTAGGATTGCAAGAGGTTGGGGCCGAGGTATAGCTCATACTGCAGCTAGAGCAGCACCTGTGGAGCCACCAGTTGCTCCAACTCAAGAGCAAGTACTAGATGTGGTCGAGCCGATGGGACCAACTCAGGCACCAACTATGCCCATTGTGATTTCAGGCATTCAGGAGGCTTTGGCCCAGATATTGACTGTATACATGAGCCTTGCTCGGGTGGTTTTGGTTTCGACTACACTGGCCACTTCTCAGGCCGAAAGAGGTACTCAGACTCCCACCGCCCGTACTCCAGAGCAGGTAGCTTAGCGATTGCATACACCAAGGAAACTACCAGCCCAGATGGTTGAAGCTGCTGAGACCCAGGTTGGCCCACCTATAAGTGATAAGGAGCAAAAGAGACTAGAGCAGTTTGGGAGGCTTAAGCCTCCAGAGTTCAGTGCGTCCGAGTCAGAAGTTGCTCAGGATTTTATAGATAGGTGCCATCGGATCCTTCGTGCGATAGGTATCTTGGAGACCAGTGGAGTTTCATTCACTACTTTTCAGCTGACGGGGGCAGCCTACATATAGTGGGAGGCCTATGAATTGAGCATGCCAGCCGGTGCTGCACCTCTTAGTGGCATGAGTTCTCAGTTTTCTTCTTAGAAACGTTTTTTCCACAGACTCGTAGAGAGGAGTTGCATAGGCAGTTGCAGCAGCTACGCTAGGAGGGTATGTCAGTAACCCAGTATGATATAATAATTTTAGAGTTGGCTAGTCATGCAGTATGGTTGTTTCCCACTGAGAGGGAGAAGATTAGGAGGTTAATTGATGGCCTCACCTATGGACTACGTTTCATCACCACTCGGGAGATTGCGAGGGTGTGAGGTTGGACGAAGTGGTCGATATTGCTAGACGTGTAGAGTTGGTTCGCAGTCAATAGTGAGAGGAGAGGGAGGCCAAGAGGCCTCGTGGTTCAGGTGGCTTCAGTAGTGCCTCATCTGGAGGATAGTCCCACCACAACAGGGGTCGTCCTTATAGGCCTGCTCAGATAGCTCGTCCGGTTCATCATGGTGCATCAGTTAGCCATGGTTCATACAATGCTCGTCCGGGTAAGTCATTTTTCAGTTCCCTCACAGCTCAGAGTTCACCCTGTGCTCCATCATTTTAGGGTTCGTTTGTACCAAGTTCTTCTAGTGGTTATTCTGGTTCTTGGGGTCCGATTCAGTCCCCGCCACCCTTATCGGATCGGGGCTGATTCGAGTGTGGAGAATTGGGGCATATGAGGAGGTATTGTCTCCGTCTTATGGGAGGTCTAGTTCAGCAAAGGGGACACACTATGATTTCCGCACTAGTTACTTCACCACCCGCTCAGCCATCTCGTGGTGAGACTCAGGAAAAAGGTCGCCTTATAGGGGGAGGCCGATCAAGTGGTGCTCAGGCTCGATTCTATGTTTTTCCCACCAAGCTAGAGGTTGTTGCTTTAGACGCAGTGATTACCGGTATTGTTTCAGTGTGCCACAAGGATGCTTCCATATTATTTGACCCTGGTTCCACTTATTCATATGTTTCATCATATTTTTCTCGTTATTTGGATATGCCCCATGATTCCTTAGTTATTCTTGTTCAAGTATCTACGCCAGTGAGTGAATTTATTATTGTGGACTGTGTGTATTGCTCGTGTGTGGTGACTATTGGTGGATTAGAGATGAGATTTTATCTCTTACTGATTAGTATGATTTATTTTGATGTGATTCTAGGTATGGATTGGTTGTCACCATGTCATACTATTTTGGATTGTCACGCTAAGGCCGTGACGTTGGCGATGCCGGAATTGCCTAGGATTCAGTGGAGAGGTTCTCTAGACTATGTTTCCAATAGAGTGATTTCATATCTGAAGGCCCAACGGATGGTTGGGAAGGGATGTTTGGCATATTTGGCCTCTGTGAGGGATGTTGATGTTGATACTCCTACCACTTAGTCTATTTCGATAGTGCGAGATTTTCTGGATATGTTTCCTACTGACCTGCCAGGCATGCCACTCGATAGGGACATCGATTTTGGTATTGACTTAATGTCGGGCACTCAACCCATTTCTATTCATCTGTATCGTATGGCACCAGCAGAGTTGAAAGAATTGAAATAACAACTTCAGGAGCTACTTGATAAGGGATTCATTAGGCCTAGTGTGTCGCCTTGGGGTGCACCGGTTCTGTTTTTGAAGAAGAAGGATGGTATTATGCGGATGTGCATTGATTATAGGCAGTTAAACAAAGTTACAATTAAGAACAAGTATCTGTTGCTGCGTCATTGATGACTTATTTGACCAGCTTCAAGGAGCTAGAGTGTTCTTTAAGATTGATTTGAGGTCTGTGGGTACCACCAGTTGAATATTTAGGACTCTGATATTCTGAAGACGGCATTCAGGACCCGCTATGGTCACTACGAGTTCTTTGTGATGTCTTTTGGGTTGGCCAATGCCCTAGCAGCATTTATGCATCTGATGAATAGTGTATTCCAACCATATCTTGATTCTTTTGTCCTTGTATTTATTGATGATATACTGGTCTACCCACGTAGCTAGGAGGAGCATGCGCATCATCTGAGGATTGTACTACAGATGTTGAGGGAGAAGAAGATTTATGCTAAATTCTTTAAGTGTCAGTTTTGGCTTTATTTTATGGCGTTCTTGGGCCACGTGGTGTCCAGTGAGGGGATCAAGGTAGATCCGAAGAATATTGAGGTAGTTCAGAGTTGGCCCAGACCGTCTTTAGCTACTGAGATTTGGAGTTTTCTTGGCTTGGCCGGATATTATCGCTGTTTTGTGGAGGATTTCTCATCCATTGCTGCACCTTTGACTAGATTAACCCAGAAGGGTGCCCCATTCAGGTGGTCTGATGAGCATGAGGAGAGCTTTCAGGAGCTCTAGATTGCATTGACCACATCTCCAGTTCTAGTTTTGCCTTCAGCATCGGCTTCATATACGGTGTATTGTGATGCTTCTCAGATTGATATTGGGTGTATCTTGATTCAGGAGGATAGGGTGATTGCTTATGCTTCACGCCAGCTGAAGCCCCATAAGAAGAACTACCATGTTCATGATTTAGAGTTGGCAGTCATTATTCATGCATTGAAGATATGGAGGCATTATCTCTACGGTGTGTCTTGTGAGGTATTTACAGATCATTGGAGTCTACAATGCTTTTTCAAGCAAAATGATCTAAATTTGAGTCATCGGAGATGGTTGGAGCTATTAAAAGACTATGATATTACCCTTTTATATCATCCCGGAAAGGTCAATGTGATGGCCGATACCTTGAGCAGAAAGGCGATGAGTATGGGTAGCCTTGCATATATTTCTGTTAGTGAGAGACCGCTTGCATAAGATGTTCAGGCCTTGGCCAATCAGTTCGTGAGGTTAGATGTTTCGGGGCCTAAACGAGTTCTAGCTTGTATGGTTTCTCGGTCTTCTTTATATGATCGCATTAGAGAGCGTCAGTATGAAGACTCCCACTTGTTTGCCCTTAAGGACACGGTACAATATGGTGATGCCAAGGAGATTTCTATTGGAGATGATGGGGTGTTGCAGATGCAAGGTTGAATTTGTGTGACCAATGTGGATGGGTTACGTGAGTTGAATCTTGAGAAGGCCTACAGTTCGCGGTGTTCCATTCATTCGGGTGCCACGAAGATGTATCAGGACTTGAGGCATCACTAATGGTAGAGAAGAATAAAGAAAGATATAGTGGAGTATATGGCTCAGTTCTTGAACTGTCAGCAGGTGAAGTACGAGCATCAGAGGCAGGACAGTTTGCTTTAGAGACTTGAGATTCTTGAATGGAAATGGGAGCATATCATAATGGACTTCATTGTTGGACTCCCTCGGACTTTGAAGAAATTCGATGCTATTTGGGTGATTGTGGACCGGTTGACTAAGTCTGTACATTTCATTCTAATTGTGACTACTTATTCTTCGGAGCGGTTGGCTGAGATCTATATCCGAGAGATTGTTCGCCTTCACGGCATGCTGGTGTCTATTATCTCTGATCGGGGCACACAGTTCACATCGCAGTGTTTCATATTTCCTAGAAGTTTGCATTACCACCTAGTCTATCGAGTGTTCACACAATGTTTTATGTTTCCATGCTCTAGAAGTATAATGGTGATGCGTCTCATCTTCTGGACTTCAGCACGGTTCAGTTAGATAGAGATTTGACTTATGATGTCGAGCCGGTGGATATTTTGGTTCGGCAGGTTCGAAAGTTGAGATCAAAGAATATAGCTTCAGTGAAAGTTCAGTGAACAAGTCAGCCAGTTGAGGAGGCTACTTGGGAGACCGAGTGGGAGATGCGGAGCAGCTATCCATGCCTATTTGAGACTCTATGTATGATTCTAGACCCGTTCGAGTACGAATGTTTGTTTAAGATGGGGAGAATGTAACGATCCGGGCAATCGTTTTAAGTATTATAGCCCCATTACCCCATTTATTGCTTATTCTATGTTCATTTGTGGTTATGCAACTTGACAGGGTGGTTGTTTTGGTTCCAAGGATGTTTCAAAATGAATTTGGACACTTAGTCCCAAGGTTAGAAGTCTAAATTGAAAGAGTTGACCGGATGTTGACTTATAAGTAAACGACACCAGAATGGAGTTTTGATGGTCCTGATAGCTTCATATAGTGATTTTGAACTTAGGAGTATGTCCGGATATTGATTTGGAGGTTTGTAAGTCATTTTGGCTTGAATTGGTGAAAGTTGGAAAGTTGAAGGTTGAGAAGTTTGACCAAAAATTGACTTTGTTGATACATGGCTCAGATTTTGGTTCTGGAAGTTGGAATAGGTTTGTTGTGTCATTTATGACTTGTGTGCAAAATTAAAGTCAATTGGATTTGGTTTGATAGGTTTCGGCATCGATTTTATAAGTTGGAAATTCATTAGTTTCAATAGGCTTGAATTGGGGTGCGATTTGTGTTTTTGATCTTGTTTGATGTGATTTGAGGCTTCGACTAAGTTTGTATCATGTTTTAGGACGTGTTGGTACGTTTGGATGGGGTCCCGGGGGCGCGGGTATGATTCAGATTGAGAAGTTGGGACATTGCGCAGGTGCGAAGAAGATTCTGCACCTACATGCTCGCAGATGCGGGAGGTTGGTCGCAGAAGCAAGATATGCGACGGGCAGGAATTTTCGTAGAAGTGGAGGCCTGGACGTAGGTGCGCCTCCGCAGGTGCGAAGGCATATCCGTAGATGCGGAAGGAGGGAGGCCTTAAGGGAACTGCAGAAGCGGAATTTTGGCCGCACCTGTTGTGAGCACCTAATTTTTGACTATATTTAAAATTTTCACCACTTTATTTTTTTAGTATTTAAATAGTTTTAAGTTTAATTTTGATATTTTAACTTTTATATTATTTTTATTGGTAGACTTTATTAGAGAATATGTAATATTTTTAACAAAGTCTATTACGTAGAGGGCGGAAGAATTTATTGGAATCACGGACCAAATTTAATAAAATTATTTTCTACCTTCCCTACACTATTTCTTTGTCCCATCACCCACCTACTACATTATTCACGTGTCACATCTCACTCCCCTTTCACTATTCCCTTGTCCCATCACCCACGTACTACACTATTCACATGTCACTATTCTTTGTTCCATCGTTTATTTTCAACACTCCTCCTCTCATCTTTTCTTAATATATGTACACCCAAAAAAAAAAAAACCCCGATGTACCTCCTACTTTCCCAAGCAAAAAACGTACCAAAGCTCCATTAACACCCACCTCCAAATCAGCCTTACACTACCCTTAAATTCCAGCCCAAACCCAGCTGAAGACAACCTCCAAACTGCCACCCAAACACCATGTAGAGCATCATCTTTAGCCACCTCTTTGACGCCAAAAAATCAGTCAAAATCCAGCAGCCTTTTAGCTACAAAAACCAACTGAAACTATCCCCAAAACATAGCAAAAAATAGCCACGAATCTTACCCTGAATTTCAGCAAAAAGCAGCCCGAAATTACAACAAAAGCTGCCCATAAATGCAGCAAAACAGCTGCAAAACCCACCTCCATTAATGCCAATTTTCAGCTTCAAAACTGTCACAAAAAAGTAGTGATTCTCCCTCCAAAAACCAGCTTGCAAACATCCCAAAACCAGTAGGAAAAAGCCACTCTTGGTCACTAACATCTGAGTGAAAACAGTCCGAAAAACGTCCCATCACCCACGTACTACACTATTCACATGTCACTATTCTTTGTTCCATCGTTTATTTTCAACACTCATCCTCTCATCTTTTCTGAATATATGTACACACATAAAAAAGAATAAAAAATGATGTACCTCCTTCTTCCCTAAGCAAAAAAGGTACCAAACCTCCATTAACACCCACCTCCAAATCAGCCTTAAACTACCCTTAAATTTCAGCCCCAAACCCAGCTGAAGACAACCCTCAAGCTGCCATCCAAACACCATGTAGAGCATCATCTTTAGCCACCTCTTTGACGCCAAAAAACCAGTCAAAATCCAGCAGCCTTTTAGCTACAAAAACCAACTGAAACTACCCCCAAAACATAGCAAAAAATAGCCACGAATCTCACCCTGAATTCCAGATAAAAACAGTCCGAAATTACAGCAAAAGCTGCCCAAAAATGCAGCAAAACAGCTGCAAAACCTACCTTCATTAACGCCAATTTTCAGCTTCAAAACTGCTGCAAAAATACAGCGATTCTCCCTCCAAAAACTAGCTCGCAAATATCACAAAACTAGCAGGAAAAAGCCACTCTTGGTCGCTAAAATCTGAGTGAAAACGGTTTGGGAAAAGTTCCCGATGAGGTCTTGGTTTGAGGTTCCGGCGTACGGTCATTACGAGTTGATGACGAAGGTCTTTTTTTTGTTTCTGGATCTCTTCATGTTGAACGAGATTATGTATGAGTCGAAAATTTTTTCTTATCAATATATTTGAAAACCGTTGCATATTCAAGGTTCGTTTCCCTGCTTTTATCAGTATTTCCATTAAAGTTTCATGTTTTGAATCATCGGTGTGATTATGTGGTGTGTTTAACTGTTGAATCAATGTAAAAGTTTGAGTGGTTTATTGCTCTCTGTTTCATCAACGACAAATGCTACTGTGTTTTGAATCAATCTTTTACTAAGTGCATATGTTGTTTAATAGTTATTCTTGTCAAGTGGGGTTCTTATGGCTTTATGTTGGGTGTGAGTATTAATCATGAATTGGAAAAGTTAAATGAGCTATTGTTTGATTTGGTAGAGATCACATTGGAGTTTAGCATGAGCTTTCATTTTATTCCATTAATTTTCTTCATCAATAATTAAGTATAGATCAAATAGAATGAATAAGTAAGATTTATTTACTTCTCGTATTATCGCCCTATACCCGGCATAATTGATACCTTTAGTAATCTTTAATAATCAATCTTATCTTTTTCGTAATTCTACCCTGTAACCTTTGAGCCTCACAATAATCCTAAACTTAGCAAATAATTAAACAACTTTGAATAACGTAGTGTGCTTTAGGTGTGGCCAATAATAAATTATCGTGACTATGGATACGATTCCCGTGGTATAATCATGGTACGTAATTCTAAATTCGAGTGTATGCTTGTGTAACTTGACCTTAACTGCAAAGTCATAATAAAATTATAACATTTTTTACAATGTAATTTTGTCCTTCAATAATAATCAAGCAATGAAAGCGGACATAGGTAAAACATGAGAACCAATAAAATACAGTTTACCCAAAAATAATATAAATCAAATGTAGTCAATAAAGCGACCGTGCTAAAATCATGGGACTCGGAGAATGCCTTAAATCTTCTCCCCGGTCAACAGAATTCCTTACCCGAACTTTATTTTCGCAAACCAATAATAATTGAGTCAAACCTTCTTTTGACTAGGGATTCAAATAAAATGTGACTTGGAACACTCAAAAATTCAATTCCAAGTGGCGACTCTATAAATAAAATAATCCCTACTCAAGTTTGTCACTTTAATTGAAATTTTTTTTTAACCCATAATAATTCATAACACATATTTTTTGGGGTAAAAATGAGTGTGACAACTCTGGCGACTCCGCTGGGGAATACCAGAATTCGAGCTTGTACATGTTTAATTTTATTTGGCATTATTAATTTTGTATATACTGTGATTTATTTGAGCTTAATGTGCTAATTGCCGCTTATTTACTACTTTGATATTATTTGAACTGTACATAAAAATTGTCTTCTCTCGCACCCCATCTTAGTATTCTGCTAATTAAGAGTGTTGTGTGTGCTGACCATCTGCAAAAGATATTTTGTCTGAGATAAAGTCAGTGTGCAGACCTGCTCCTGGTGAAGGATTTAATCACACATGTTTAGGCAGCGAGAACCACCAGTAAAGCCGGGACCGTTCTACGGCCGGCACGCTGACGCTTCTCGGCTTAGGTTGTCTGCCCGAGTAAGCCAGTCTAGATACTTTATCCACTAGAATTTAAACCTAAAAGAATATTGGACCAAGTGAAGTTTGTTTTGAAAATTGACAAAGGAACTCAGGCATGAACGAGGTCCATCCCCTGTGTACACAGACACGGGAAGATTCGAGCATAAGGGATGCACGTGAGTGAGATAAGCTTAACTTGTTATATCTGATATCTCCTTATCGAAAAGGTTGCATAATTGATAAGGAGAAGGACTCCTTACTCAAAGAGAACATTATCCAAGATAAGAGAGAAGTTAGAAGTTGAGGATAACTAGAACTCTTCTACCAAGGAAGAGTAGCATTAGAACTCTAGTTATTTCTTATTCTACTAACTCTATAAATTGCAGGATATTTTCATTCTACAGGCACGCACAAATGCTGAAGTTAAACGTGAGTTGAGAGCAAAATAGCAAGGCGTTTTGCAAGCAATTCTTATGTGATTCAAGTGTGCGAACCTGAAGCTACATGAACCAGATAGAAGAACCAGTTTCAAGTGTCTGTCTTTTATTCTAGTTTCATTATAGTAGATGGTTTTCAATTTATACCTTTTATCTTTATCTAGAAGCAATTGTATTAGGTACTTGAGTATTCAAGTTAGAGCTAACTTGAATTTGTCGCAACAGTTAGAGGCTGGTTGCCATAACGGGATTAGAGTTAATCCTTACGTTTACAAAGAGTTTTGTAAATGCTGTTTTGGCTCATTGATTTAGTCAAGTGTTGGGGAAAATCCTACTGAGTAGTAGGTCGTAGTTTTTTCACCTTTTGAGCCGGGTGTTTTCCACGTAAAATACTTTTGTTCTTTACTTTTCGCATTTACTATTTCTGCAACAGTAGTATAAGGAATACTTAGAAGAATCAGGTCCTTCTATAACCAGTGCACGCAAAAATTGGACATCATACAAATTACCCTCCCTCTTGTGTGGCATTGACGTATAAAACATCAATTGGTATCAGAGAGGGTTAACCTTGAAGAGGCTAATGCCTTAGGAGAAGATCAAGATGAGTGCACCACCTAGAAACTGGGAAGGTAATCCACTGCTAGGCTACCACTCTTCAACGGCCAGTACTACTCTTGGTGGAAAAACAGAATGAGAGATCACATTATAGGAGAGGACTATGAGCTATGGGACATTGTCACCGATGGGCCACTGGTTACCATGAAGAAAAATGCTGAAGGAGTAGATGTGCCAAAGACAAGAGTTGATTGCACTACTGTGGACTTGAAGAAATGGGAGAAGAACGCTAAAGCCAAGAAATGGCTTGTTTGTGGACTTGGTCCAGATGAGTACAGCAGAATCCAAAGTTGTACCACTGCTAAGGAAATCTGGGACACTCTGTAAGTGGCTCATGAAGGAACACCTCAGGTGAAGAGATCCAGAGGAACTCTACTGTATTCGCAATATGAGAACTTTACTATGAAGGAAGGAGAAACCATTCAAGAGATGTACACAAAGTTTACTATATTGACAAATGAACTAAAGTATCTTGGAAGGATTATTCCTGAAGAAAATAGAGTCGAGAAGATATTGACAAGGGTTCTGCTTATTACTTGGGAAAGCAAAATCACTGCCATTTAGGAATCAAAAAACATTGCCACTCTTCCACTGGATGAATTAATTGGAAATCTTACTGCCTATGAACTTAGGAGATAAACCATGAAAATGGATGTACCTAAGAAAGAAAGGAGTCTGGCACTCAGAATCACTGAAGGTTCTGATCTAGAAGATGACAAAATGGCTATGATCACCAAGGACTTCAAGAAGTACTTGAGGAGAGGAAATGGTCCTTCAAAAAGTGGAAGCTATAGTAATTTAAAAGTTCCTGAGAAGCAAACCAATGATGGATGCTACAAGTGTGTAAAGACTGATCACCATATCATGAACTGTCCTCAATGAGAAATTGAATGGAAGAAGGAAAGAGTTGAACGAAGGAACAGAAAGAAGGAACATTTTCAACCCAATAAAATCAAAGGATCAACCAAGGCTATGGTCGCTGCTTGGGGATAAAGCTCAGATGAAAGCTCATATGATGATGATGGGGATGAACAAGCACTTATGTCCATTGGAGAATCTGATGAAGAAACTGAGGTAAGTGTAATTCATCTCAAAGGCGATTAAATTGTTGTCTAAAAAAGGTTATCTGAGTTACTTCTAGAACTAATTGATGAATCTGAGGATGTAAATAATGAAATGGAACAGTTGTCTAAAGAATGTGTGATTTTGGAGGCTAAGTGCAAAAACCTGGAACTTAAGGTTAGTGAGACTGTAAGTGAAAATATTCTATTGAAAAACCAGGTTCATGCACTTGACTCAACTATTCTAAAACTTAGATCTAAAAATCTAAAATTGAAATTAGGAACAGGTAAAAAGACAGTTGATCACACACAACTCACTCTAGAAGAAAATGTAGGAAAAATAAAAGATGAGTTGTATAAAAGGGATGAGCAGGTGAGAATCCTAAAGGAGGATCTAAGCAAGGTCAAGTATGAGCTAGATAGAACTTGTAAATGGAACAGGTCCTCCGATGCACTTTCATGGCTACAGGAACACCATAGTAATAACAAAAGAGGACTTGGCTTTGGGAATATGGAACCTAAATGGGATCTCAAAAACAAGTACTTCACACTTCCTGAGAACAATATTCGCACACACTGTGGTAAAACAGGTCACTATAAAAGTGAATGCATTGCAAAAGAAAAGGAAAGTCAAAAGAATAAAGAATTTATTCAAGGGAAGAATAGGCTATAAGTTGGGCTAAAAAGAATTTTATTTATCCTTTTGCCTATAGAAAGGGACCCAAACTAGTCTAGGTTCCTAAGACTAACCCCTGATTTCCTTTTGCAGGTTCAAGTGAAGGGGAGCAGTCAAATATGGTACATGGATATTGGCTGCTCAAAGCACATGATAGGAAACAAGAACCAGTTCCTTTCACTTGAGGACCTTAAAAGAGGTAATGTCTCCTTTGAAAATGGGTAGAAAGGTGAGATCATTGGGGTTGGAAAGGTAGGTAAGACTGATTCTCACTCTATTGAGAACGTCTACTTGATAGATGGATTGAAGTACAGTCTAATAAGTATATCACAATTGTGTGATAGAGGTAACATGGTAGCATTTACCTCTACCAAATACTTTGTGATTAATCTTACCACTGACAAGATTGTTTTGCAGGAAAAAAGAGTGAACAACATATATGTTATAGATCTGTCCACCCTTTCAGAAAATGAACTCACTTTCTTAATTGTGTTGGATAATGATCCCCTCCTTTGGCACAAGAGACTTAGACATGCCAGTCTAAGTTAACTCAATAAACTAGTCTCCAAGGACTTAGTGATAGGATTGCCTAACATTAAGTTCAAGGAAGATAAAGTTTGTGAAGCTTGTGCAAGGGGGAAGCAGGTAAGATCCTCTTTTAAAAGCAAGAAAGTGGTAAGCACTACTAGGACGATGGAACTGGTCCATATGGATCTTTGTGGACCAATGAAAACATTAAGAAGAGGTGGTAAGAGATATGTGATGGTGCTTGTTGATGATTATTCTAGGTTTACTTGGACATTATTTTTAACATCTAAAGATGAAGCATTTGACATGTTCATTTTTTTTGTTAGAAAAACTCAAAAACAACTAGGTAATCAACTTGTATCAATTATGTCTGATCATGATATTGAATTTGAGAATACTAAATTTGCTGAATTTTGTGATGAGCATGGCATAGATCATAATTTTTCTGCTCCTAGTACTCCACAATAAAATGGAGTAGTTGAAAGAAAGAATAGGACACTTGAATATATGGCTAGGACTATGCTTCTTTCTAGTAAACTGCCCCATAGTTTCTGGGCAGAAGCTGTGAACACTGCTTATTACATCATAAATAGGTGCATGACTAAACCTCTTATAGAGAAGACTCCCTATGAGTTACTTAAAGGAAGAAAGCCAAACATATCCCATCTTAGGGTATTTGGATGCAAATGTTTTGTGCACAATAATGGTAAAGACTCCCTAGGTATGTTTGATCCCAGAAGTGATGAGGGAGTATTCTTGGGATATTCTTCACATAGTAAAGCTTATAAGATTTATAACAAAAGAACTATGTGAGTAGAAGAAAGTGTACATGTGGTTTTTGATGAAACTAACATTCTTTCTAAGAGACAGGAACATGATGATAAAATAATTGGGCTGGTGAGAAACTCAAATGAAACCACAACCTAGACTGAAGCTGCACCAAAAGTAGGAACAGGTGATGGAATAGGTCCTTACACCCAGGGAAACTTGACAAGGGGAACTGAATAAAGTGGAAGTGATACTCAAACCTCAAGGGAACCTGTCCATGAACCTGTTCTTCAACAACAAAATATTGAAGGAACATCTAGGGGAAACCAGTTGGTTGTGAAACCTTACAAGTATCAAAGTTCTCATCCCATTGAGAACATAATTACTGATCCAACCTCTGGAATCAAAATCAGATCTTCGTTAAAGAATTTTTGTGCGTTTGATGCTTTTATATCTTTTATTGAACCTAAAAATGTTGTTGAAGCTTTGCAGGATGTAGACTGGGTGAATGCAATGCAAGATGAACTCAACCAATTTAAGAGAAGTCAAGTTTGGCATATGGTACAAAGACCCAAGGACATATCAGTAATTGGCACAAAATGGGTCTTCAGAAAAAAAACTTGATGAAGATGGAACAGTTACAAGGAACAAGATAAGATTGGTGGTTCAAGGATATAGTCAAGAGAAGGGCATAGACTATGATGAGACTTTTGCTCCAGTTTGCAAGATTGGAGGCAATTAGACTCCTTATAGCCTTTGCTGCTTATATGGAATTCACTCTCCATCAGATGGATATCAAATGTGCCTTCCTCAATGGCTATCTAAAGGAAGAAGTGTTTGTCAAGCAACCTCCGGGATTTGAAAGCAAGGAATGTCCTGATCATGTGTACAAGCTTGACAAGGCACTTTATGGGCTCAACAGGCTCCAAGAGCATGGTATGAAAGATTATCAAAATTCTTGCTTGAGCATGGCTACAAGAGAGGTAAAATTGACAATACTTTATTCTTGAAAAGAAAAGGTAAAGATCTCCTGGTAGTTCGGATTTATGTTGATGATATAATCTTTGAAGCAACTACTGATAAGTTAAGTAAAGAATTTGCTAAACTAATGGGGAGTGAATTTGAAATGAGTATGATGGGTGAGTTTAATTTCTTTTTAGGCTTACAAATTAAACAAAATTCAAATGGAACTATGATCCATTAACAGAAGTATGTGAAAGAGTTGCTTAAAAGGTTTTAAACGGAAGATTCCAAAGAAATTGACACTCCTATTGCAACAGCCACAAAATTGGATGTAGATGAACCAGGTTCATCTGTTGATCAGAAGTTGTATAGGGGAATGATTGGCTCTTTGTTGTATCTCACTGCTAGCAAACCTGACATTGTTTTCAGTGTAGGCCTTTATGTTAGATTTCAAGCAAAGCCAAAGGAGTCTCACTTGACTACTGTCAAGAGGATCTTGAGATACCTAAAAGGTACCACTGACCTTTGTCTATGGTATCCAAAAGGTAGTAATTTCAATCTAGTGGGATATGCTGATGCTGATTATGCAGGTTTTCTTATGGATAGAAAGAGCACTTCAGGTATGGCACACTTTCTTGTCTCATGTCTTGTGTCTTGGGCCACCAAAAAGCAAAATTGTGTGGCCTTATCTACTGCTGGAGCTGAGATGTTGCTGCTGCCTCATATTGTGCTCAATTGTTGTGGATCAAATAGCAATTAATGGAATTGATGTAGGTTGTATCCCCATATTCTGTGATAACACTAATGCAATTAGTATGACCAAGAACCCGGTTCATCATAAGAGAACTAAGCACATAGATGTTAGGCATCATTGTTTTAGGGACAACTATGAGAAGGGTTTAATCACTGTAGAACTTTGTGCTACTGACAAGCAAATAGCTGACATCTTCACAAAAGCTCTAAGTAGAGATCATTTTGAAAGGAACAGGTTAGAATTAGGGATGATTAAGATCACCTAAACGGAACCAGTTCTAACTCAATAAATTGGTTAGAAAATTATGAATTTTTGTATATAATTAGATTAGATTTTACTCAGTCTCATACTTTCATAAGTATACTCTTGTGCCATGTGCTAAAATGACTCACTAATCTCTAATGATATTATCTTTATTTTCCTGGAAAATTCAGACTTACACAAGAGATTTTTCAGTGAAGAACATAGTTCATCAAGATTACTTGGTATGTATTCTCCACTATGCATACTTTGAAATAATTATATTTGGATCATGATTAAGAGAAGAGTCCCATTTAATCTCAAACCCTTTGAACTTATCCGTTACAAAAATGAACCAGTTGCTTCAAAGGGAGTCCAAAATCGCATTAAGTGCCTTGATTCTAGGGACTCTCTCCAACGTCTTTTCAAACAGAAATCCAGTTTGATTAGACTTCTGAAAGGCTGTCATTACCCAATTAAACACCCCCTTCTTAAATTGATTAGGCCTAATGTTTTCTTCACTTCAAATTTTCAAGCCGTCAAAATATTCTCCACCTTCTCTCATCTTCCAAACATACTCAAACTCATTTTCTTTCATACACAAGCACAGAAATGTATAACACCTTAGAGAATCCTTCATCACCACCCAAGAAAATCACATCCACACCATCCATCGCCCCTTCAACCATGCCAACCTCTAAGAAACGTAGGGTAAAAATGATAGATCGCAAGGTTGTCGCTGGTGGAGAGCAGATCAAGAAAATAAATGAAAGATTAAAAATGGATAGGAAAGAAGAACCCCAAAAATCTAATGAATCATTCAAGTCTTCTATTGAGGGGGAATAAATGGTTTCTTCTGAAATAGAGCAGGTAACTTCTAGCCCTAAAGTTACTCCTCAAATTATTTCTGAGGTTGCTACAAATCTGGAGACTAGGTTTGTTCTGGTAGGAACTGTGGCAGGTGTTGAAACTACTGAGTCTAGAAAGGTTAGTGATAAAAATGAAAAGAGAAAAGAAAAAGAGAGTGAGGGTGCTTGAAGTGCTGTGAGGGGTATGGGAAAAGGAGTGGTTAATTCTTCACCCACTCCAGTTGGTTTAACTAAAGAATCAGGTGCTATGGTAGTTTGGAGTGAAGAATCTGTTGGAGAAGAAGTGAGTGTGAGAGAAACAGGGGGAAGTGGGTTTGGAGAAGCTGTTGAAGGGTTGGTTCGATTAGGGAAAGATGCTCAAGAATCTGTTCCATCTGAATAGGAAACCCTCGCAGATCTACTGAGAAAAGTATCTAACAGATACAATCCTAAAAGGAAAATAAGTTGAGGAGCCAAAGTCCCTGGTACTTCCAGGGCAAACAAGAAAAGAAAGGGTGCTTTGTCTATCCCGATAGAGACTCCTCATACAAGAGGAAGACTACAAGGAGTCGGAAGAAGCAAAGTGAGGCTGAACTAGAAACGGCCTTGGAAGAAAGTAAGAAGAAAGATGCTGCTAAGGGAAAGAAGAAGGTGGTTGAGCCTGTTGAGACAATTACAAGACATGGACCTGGTCCTTTGGATGAATATGAGATAGACGAAGTGGAGGTTGTGACTCCAAAGGCTAAGAAAGTCAAGACTTCCACAAAAAAGTCGGTTTCAAAAACAAAGTCTGTTGAGCCATCTACTTTGGCTAAAAGAACCAGGTCTGCATTGAAATCAAGAAAAGTGAAAATTGGAGGAAGAAGAATGGGGTGGAGAGGAAGAAGAAGAATATTCTGATGCTAAGAGGACAAGATGGTTAAGTTTGGGAAGAGAACCATCTTGAAAGGCACACTCCTTAGGGACTTGGAGGAGGAAGGTATGTTACTGCTGCTGGAGAAGCTACAATTGCAAGCTTGGAAGGCCATGGTCCTTCAAATGGATGGAAGGCTGCCCAGAACTAAGATTGTGGAGTTCATGACAAATTGCGAGATCAAATATGGTAGGGTCACCAGTGTGGTAAAAGGGGTAACAGTGAGCTTTGATGCTAAAGAACTAGGAGAGATCTTAGGTGTACCTGCTAAAGGGTACAATGATTATAAGAAGCTCAAATGGCCAAGTCTAGAGAATCTCCCTAATGCACTTGCCATTACAAGAAAGTTTGGTCACAATGAAGAAGAACTTGAGCCCAAGGCTATTTACAAAAGACAAAGTGTTGTTCGAGTTTGTGAACAAAGTTGTGCTGCCTAGGCAGGAAAGGAGGCACATTGCAACATTCATGGACCTGGTCCTTATGGAATATTTAGACAGTGGGAGGCAAGTCAATTGGCCTAGGTTCATAATCCAGCTTCTTGATAGGGTTCTCAATGGCACCAAAACTCACGACATACCCTATGGATTTATTCTCATAGTTGTACTTGCACATTTCAAGGTACCCATCAAGAAAGGGGAAGTTAGTACAAGTAAGGATCATTTTGGGGCAAAAACTCTAACTGTTTGTGACTATGAAATTTCAAACCACTCCCAAAGAACCTGGTTCATCCAAAAAGGTACCAGTGAACAGCAAAGTGCGAGCTTTGGTGCAAGAAAGTTGGGCTAAGGATGCTGAGATTGATAGGCTGAAGAAGCATTTGGCAGAGGTGGAGACTGAGAGAGATTCTCTCAGAGCTGAGCTGGCAAAAGAAAAGGAGAAGAATGATGACATGCTTCAGTCCCAGCCTTAAGCCTCCTAGCCTAGCGTAGATCAACTAGTGACCCAGTTTGGGATTCTTTTGCTTCTTTTGCTCATGATCCAGTGTTTTTATTTTTTTTTATGCTTTGTGGTAGGATCTTATCAATCAATGAAATTCACTGCTTTTGCTCTAACTATTTGTTGATATTTCTTAGATGGCTAATATCCTTAGATTGATCAATGATATTTGACTCTATGATTGCATTTGAAGTAGCCCCAGTGGCCATGAGTAATTTCTATTAAAATCTGGTTATCTAACATTATTATGCAACTTTTCAATGATGCCAAAAGGGGGAATTAGGTTGTGCTTTTACTTTGGACTGTGATGTTTATAACCTAATGAACCTGGTCCTTGATGATAAGTGACATTAAAAAGGTAAAATGTTCTAACATTGTGTTGATGTTGAGCTGAGTCGAAATAGGGCCTACGCTTATGAAAAGCACATGGTTTGTCATCATCAAAAGGGTGAATTTGTTGGTCCAAGTGAAGTTTGTTTTGAAGATTGACAAAGGAACTCAGGCATGAACCAGGTTCATCCCTTGTGTACATAGACACGGGCAGATTCGAGCATAAGGGATGCACATGAGGGAGATAAGCTTAACTTGTCAGATCTGATATCTCCTGATCGAAAATGTTGCATAATTGATAAGGAGAAGGACTCCTTACTCAGAGAGAACATTATCCAAGATAAGGGAGGAGTTAGAAGTTGAGGATAACTAGAACTCTTCCACTAAGGAAGAGTAGCATTAGAACTCTAGTTATTTCTTATTCTACTAAATCTATAAATTGCAGGATATTCTCATTCTACAGGCACGCACAAATGTTGAAGTTAAACATGAGTTGAGAGCAAAATAGCAAGGTATTTTGCAAGCAATTCTTCTGTGATTCAAGTGTGCGAACCTGAAGCTACATGAACCGGATAGAAGAACCAGTTCCAAGTGTCTGTTTTTTATTCTAGTTTCAATGTAGTATGTGGTTTTCAATTTGTACCTTTCAGTTTTATCTAGAAGAAATTGTATTAGGTACTCTGAGTATTCAAGTTAGAGTTAGCTTGAAGTTATCGCAACAGTTAGAGGTTGATTGCTACAACGGGATTAGAGTTAATCCTTAGGTTTATAAAGAGTTTTGTAAATGTTGTTTTGGCTCATTGATTTAGTGAAGTGTTGGGAAAACTCCTACTGAGTATTAGGTCGTGGTTTTTTCATCTTTTGAGCCAGGTGTTTTCCACGTAAAATACTTATATTTTTTACTTTCCGCATTTACTATTTCTGCAACAGTAGTATAAGGAACATTTAGAAGAACCAGGTCCTTCTATAATCAGTGCACGTGAAAACTGGATACCACACAAATCATCTCCCCTTGTGTGGCATTGACGTATAAAACATCAAAGAACAAACCTTATGTAGGATATCCCTAGTAGGTTTGCTTTATTTGCATCATGTGTATTTGACTTAGCGAAACTCGGCACAGGGGCCGAATCCGTATAAGACAGGTATCCTCTTTGAGACTATCATGTTTACTTTTGTGCTACTTGCTATATTATTTGGAAAGCTTGTTTGCATTGTTGACAGGCTTTAGAAAATTAGTTGAGCTGAATTATAAAACAAAATCATTCTCCTAGTTTAGTACAAATAATCTTTTTTTACTAGGATTTTGTAGTAGTCTGGCGTGAGCTGTAAAGATTAATTTTTATAAAAATCAAAAAGAGAAAAACAGTCGGTTTTACCGAACTACGTGGGTCTGATTCTCACCGGATGTGAGATACGTAGGTAAACCTCATCGGTTCCGGTCCCAATTTTTATAAATTCAAAAATATTTTTCTTTAATTCTTTCTTTAGAAGTCTTTCCTTAGAAAATCCCAAATAATAAAAAAAATTCTAAAACTAAAAATATTTTCTTTCTTTTTTAGAAGTATTTCAATCGAAAATGAAAATCAAATCAAAATCCAAAAATATATTTTTTTTTCCTTCTTTAGAAGTCTTTCTCCGAAAACAATTCGAAATTCAAAAAAAATATTTTCTTTCTTCTTTAGAAGTATTTCTTTTCAAAAAAAAAAACAAATCAAAATCCAAAAAATATTTTCTTTCTTTTTTAGAAATCTTTCTTTTGAAAATTTCCAATCAAAAAAAAAAGGAGAAAGAATTCAAAATTCAAAAATATTTTTCTTGTTAGGAGCTTTTACGATTAGATTTCTTAAAGAGTAAAAAAAGAGTTAGTTTATTTACTTTATTCCTGATCTTCCCGAACTACGCAAAGATCTGATTCACGTTCCCACATAATACGTAGGCAACCCATATCAGGTTCGATCGAATGATTTTAAAACTAAAAAAAAAAGAGTGAAAAAACAAAGAGAAAAAAAAGAGAAAAAAGGAAGAAAAAGTGGTTAAAAGAGAGAGAGAGAGAGAGAGAGAGAGAGAGAGAGAGAGAGAGAGAGAGAGAGAGAAAGAGTGTTTATTCTAACTTGTTTGTTGTTTTGAAATAAAATAAAGCTAGTTAAAGGTGGTCAGTTTGTTGGTTTACAATGGCGAGTCACGAAGACGATCCAGGATCAATCTATCATCTTTTCAACAAATGGAATAAGTACCACTATTGTTGATCCAACTAAGGTCACGAAAAGGCAAGTAGACAAGTTGATGGTAAAAATGAAGGCAAATGTTGGCTGACTTCTACCAGTCTTGAGCAACATGACATACTCTGCTTGGATGATTTGTGATGATAGGGAGATATGAGAATTCGTCCAAATTCTTTGGCAAATTAGTTACTGTGAAAATTTTCATGCTGTCAGTCCTAAAATCCGACAGCCAATATGAGGAACGGTTTGATCAAAAGTCAAAATTTGAGTGCTGAATCTATAGCAATAAAATGGTTAAATGACGTAGTAATGCTGATGTGCAAGTTCGTGGATAAGATGTCGCTTGGTAACTGGAAAGTCACTCCTCTTTAGCTAGGGAGGAGTCTTGGTAGCTTATTTTGTCGTCTTTTCTGTTATCTAGGTTATCCCAAAGTTGTAACCCAGATTTTAGTTTGTTTGTCTTGTTGTCAGATCCTTCCATTCTTTATTTAATTAAAATACAGCTTGTCATTATGTGTCATTCTATGCTTAGTTCTTTTCATGCTAGTTCTAGTGACATGACATGCATGCAAAACTTTTTGCCAGATCTTAGAAAAACTAATTTAGTCTTGAATTGGATAAGTGAGAAAGAGACACTTTTGAAGATGAATAAGACATGAAACATTTGGAAAATAAGCATGAGCCAAGTTTACATGGAACCAAAGCAGTCATGCTCATGGAAGTTAAGGATCTCTACCTTTTGAATCATTGAGAAGATCGGGCTTAAGGATGATCGGACGGGTTGAAGTTTGTTTAGCACTAAGAGATAGAAAGTGTTTTTCAAAAGAAGGTGTATTCCAGACAACTTGAAATGGATCAGTTTAGTGGCAAAATGCATCTTCTACATCAAGACAAAATCCAAGAAAAAGTCACCCAAATTGACAAGGGTCATTCACTGCGAGAAAAGTATTGCTCATATAGCTTTACACTGAAAAAGACCTAGGAAGAAACATGTCCATCAATGTCGTGATTGTGAAAGTCCAACATGATTGGCATTCTCGAGGCTAGGAGATACTTTTTCTGCTACCCAAATACTTTATACCCTTTGTTACCTCGTTTGAGCCCGTGTTATTTTCTTTGATAACCCTTTTTGGGAATTAAGTTTAGAGACAAAAGAAAAAAAAATGAATGAAAAAAAAATAAAATGAAAAGTCCATGCTCCCAGAGTACAAACTTGGGCAACTCTTAGACAGTTTAAGTGAAAAAGAAAAAAAAAAGAAAAGAACAGTCAAAGGTCCATGCCCCCAGAAAATAGAAGTTGGGGCAACTTGTTTTGAAAACAAAAAAAAAGATAAAAACAAATTTAGTTAGGTCAGATGTTTGAACTGCATTTGACCTGATTCCTTTAAAAAAAGATACATAGGAAGCCTTACACGGTTCGGTCCAACCAAATAAGAATCCAACCAAAAAACAAAATCCCCAAAAACTGAAACTGGGGCCAAACTTTTGTTTTAAAATTAAAAAGAGTCGATTCCAAGAATTGTAAGTGTACAACCCATCATATTGAGTCTACTTTGAGCCTTCATGCCGTCCTTTCTTTTTAACCATATCCAAAAGCCTTTCAGACAAAACCTCCTAATCAGTTTTGAGAATGCCAAGAGAAATTCGCAATGAGCAATGGTTGTCATATGAAGGACATGGTCATGGTTCTCACTCAAGGAATCAAGAAAAAAAAACTGATGATGAGAGAGTGTTACTAGTGAAAACTCTCACATGCACTGTAAGACGACGGTAAGTAGAAATAAATAAATAAGAGAGACATGTTGGTAAAAACCTCTCGGGACACCACTAGTCGAAAGTGAGTCGTGAAACTGATGCAAAGAATTAACACAAACAAGCCCGAAGGAATAATGAAAAGAATGATTAGATCAGTTTGATAGATTAGGCCGTTAAGTCCAAAATGCATGCCATGATTATTAAGGCTAGTTATTGAAACAAATAAATCTTTTTCCTTATTTTCTCCCCGACAGGGGCATTTCTTGTTAATATTGTTTCGTTGTATCATGATATCCTTTGGTTTGAGTCAGTCCTTGTCAAAACAAGCAAGAAAAGATTTCAAAATTTGCTACCAGCTTTTCAGTTGCACAAAGTAAATTTGGCCAGCACACTCAGTTGTTATAGTGAACATACCTTGAGGATTCATGCAAAGTCTCCCCACCAAAAGACTCTTGTCAGCCTACTTGGCTAAAATAAGCAAAGATAACCTCAAGGTTAATCAGGGATTCTCTATAGTACCGAACAAGGACTATGAAGTGTGCATATCATGCAAAAGGCACTTACCAGTTGTGATTCTCTCTAACAGATAAATTGGTCCAAAAGCAAAAGCCATTCAAGATATCAGAAAAGGTTATCCAAGAAAAAAAATCTCTTTTTTGAGATAAGGCTAATTGAGCCACAAAACACAAATGGCACTAGGAGCGAAACAATAAGGGTTGGTACAGAAAGTAAAGGTCCCTTCTAAGCAACAACAGAGTCTCCCAGCAGTGCAGCCAACTACCAATGCAGTCGCTCTTCCAAAAGTTGGATGATCCCAAAGCCAAGCTGCCAAAGACATCAAGGCCACAAACTGACCACCACTTTCAAAACTGACAAAATTTTCTCTGCTTGAAATAGGAACAAAAGCAGTGCAAGGAAAGTGGTTTAAAAAAAAGAAAAAAAAAAGAGAAAAAGAAGAGAAGAGAAGAGCCGACAAAAGGAGGTTTCTCGAATTTTTGCCTTTATTTGTCTTGCTAGTGTGCATAAAATCTTGCTATTTCTCTTTACATATTTTTCTCCTAGGGTAATACATCCTAGTCTGATGGATTTTCCTCCCAATAAAAAATCTTAGTCTGATGAATCTTTCTTCTAAGATAAGAAAGCTAGTCTGATGAATCTTTCTCCTAGGATAAACGTCTTAGTCTGATGAATCTTTCTCCTAAGATAAGAAACCTAGTCTGATGAATCTTTCTCCTAGGACAAGAAATCTTAGCGTGATGAATCTTTCTCCTAAGATAAAAAGATCTAGTCTGATGAATTTTCTCCTAGGACAAAAAATCTTAGTCTGATGAATCTTTCTCCTAAGATAAGAAAACCTAGTCTGATGAATTCTTCTCCTATGATAAACATTTTAGTCTGATGAATCTTTCTCCTAAGATAGAAAATCTTAGTCTGGTGAATCTTTCTCCTAAAATAAGAAAACCTAGTCTAATGAATTTTTCTCCTAGGATAAACGTTTTAATCTGATGAATCTTTTTTCTAAGATAGAAAATCTTAGTCGGATGAATCTTTCTCCTAAGATAAATAAAAAGCCTAGTCTAATGAATTTTTTCCTAGGATAATTAAAAAAAAAGTCTGGATTTAAAAAAAAAAGGGGTCATTTATTCATGCCCTCATAAAATAAGCGTTGGGGCAATTTGTTTAAAAGAATGATTTTCTTAAAAAAAAATCCTTCTTGGTTCGTTTTAGCATAGGGTACACAGTTCTCTAGTATCGTTTTCCAACATATGGTCTCCACTCCCTAGTTGATTTTATTTTAGACATAGGGTCTCCACTCCCTAGTTGATTTTCATTTTAGACATATGGTCTTCATTCCCTAGTTGATTTTATTTTAGACATCAGGTCTCCACTCTCTAGTTGATTTTATTTTAGACATAGGGTCTCCACTCCCTAGTTGATTTTATTTTAGATATAGAGTCTTCACTCCCTAGTCTCCTTTTCAACATAGGGTCTCCACTCCCTAGTTAAGTTGATCTTAAATGCAGGGTATACCACTCCCTGATATTATTGCTAATATAGGCTATACCATTACCAAAGAATCATGTTTTCCTAGGATACACCAGTCCCTACCTTTTATTTGCTTTCAATAATGAAGTAGTATAGAGTTTTGTTACAAATAACTCACGAAAGTTTTCTAGTGAAAACTAGGGTAGAAAAATTTTATTTGTTTACTTGTTTTGTTGTCTGAGCAGGTTTTAGCTCGAGGCACATGGTTCGAGATGACGAAATGAAGAAGTTTCAATCCAGAATAAGGAAAAGAAAAGAAAAAATAAGTGGATCAAAATTAAGAAGTGAATGATAAGATGCGAACTGCTCAAGACATGATTGAAGTCACGGGCATTGCATTTCCCGTTTTTATCAGAAGAAGTCGTAGAAGAATGAACTAGCGCCTGCAACTAGCAAGCATCAAGGTTCAAATCAAAAGTCTACATGATTCTCCATTCAAGACTCAAGATCAAGCTTCAGAAGACTTATAGATAGGAATCTTGTAACTCATAGCTGATAGGCTTGTTTAGTTTCTTTTGATTTTGATGTAATAATAGGACCACGGACCGGAGCCTCGACGGAACCCCACTCTCTTCTCTTTTCTTTGTTTCTTCCTTTTTGAATAATAGTATGGTCAAAAATTAATCATACGGCTCACTTTGTCTTTGCCTGAAAAATCTTCATGTTTTCAAGCAAAGAGGGGCATGTTGTGAGCACCTAATTTTTTACTATATTTAAAATTTTCACCACTTTGTTTTTAGTATTTAAATAGTTTTAAGTTTAATTTTGATATTTTAACTTTTATATTATTTTTATTAGTAGGCTTTATTAAAGAATATGTAATAATTTTAACAAAGTCTATTACGTAGAGGACGGAAGAATTTATTTGAATCACGGACCAAATCTAATAAAATTACTTCCTACCTTTCCTACACTATTTCTTTGTCACATCACCCACCTACTACACTATTCACGTGTCACATCTCACTCCCCTTTCACTATTCCCATGTCCCATTACCCACCTACTACACTATTCACGTGTCATTATTCCTTGTTCCATCGTTCATTTTCAACACTCATCCTCTCATCTTTTCTGAATATATGTACACACATAAAAAAGAATAAAAAAATGATGTACCTCCTTCTTCCCTAAGCAAAAAAGGTACCAAACCTCCATTAACACCCACCTCCAAATCAGCCTTAAACTACCCTTAAATTTCAGCCCCAAACCCAGCTGAAGACAACCCTCAAGCTGCCATCCAAACACTATGTAGAGCATCATCTTTAGCTACCTCTTTGACGCCAAAAAACCAGTCAAAATCCAGCAGCCTTTTAGCTACAAAAACCAACTGAAACTACCCCCAAAACATAGCAAAAAATAGCCACGAATCTCACCCTGAATTCCAGATAAAAACAGTCCGAAATTACAGCAAAAGCTGCCCAAACATGCAGCAAAACAGCTGCAAAACCTACCTTCATTAACGCCAATTTTCAGCTTCAAAACTGCTGCAAAAATACAGTGATTCTCCCTCCAAAAACTAGCTCGCAAATATCACAAAACCAGCAGGAAAAAGCCACTCTTGGTCGCTAAAATCTGAGTGAAAACGGTTTGGGAAAAGTTCCCGATGAGGTCTTGGTTTGAGGTTCCGGCGTACGGTCATTACGAGTTGACGGCGAAGGTCTTGTTTTTGTTTCTGGATCTTTTCACTTTGAACGAGATTATGTACGAGTCTGAGATTTTTTCTTATCAATATATTTGAAAACCGTTGCATATTCAAGGTTCGTTTCCCTGCTCTTATCAGTATTTTCATTAAAGTTTCATGTTTTGAATTATCGGTGTGATTATGTGGTGTGTTTAACTGTTGAATCAACGTGAAAGTTTGAGTGATTTATTGATCTCTGTTTCATCAACGACAAATGCTACTGTGTTTTGAATCAATCTTTTACTAAGTGCATATCTTGGTTAATAGTTATTCTTGTCAAGTGGGGTTCTTATGGCTTTATATTGGGTGTGAGTATTAATCATGAATTGGAAAAGTCAAATGAGCTACTGTTTGATTTGGTAGAGATTACGTTGGAGTTTAGCATGAGCTTTCATTTTATTCCATTAATTTTCTTCATCAAGAA
This sequence comes from Nicotiana otophora, assembly GCA_000715115.1. NCBI lineage: Eukaryota > Viridiplantae > Streptophyta > Magnoliopsida > Solanales > Solanaceae > Nicotiana > Nicotiana otophora. The sequence goes on along the minus strand of AWOL01S0009589.1, from coordinate 129,131 downwards.
TTAAGTATACATAAAATAGAATGAATAAGTAGGATTTATTTGCTTGTCGCATTATCGCACTATACACGGCATAATTGATACCTCTAGTAATCTTTAATAATCAATCTTACCTTTTCCGTAATTCTACCCTGTAACCTTTGAGCCTCACAATAATCCTAAACTTAGCAAATAATTAAAAAACTTTCAATAACGTAGTGTGCTTTAGGTGTGGCCAATAATAAATTACCATGACTATGGGTACGGTTCTCGTGGCATAATCATGGTATGTAATTCCAAATTCGAGTGCACGCTTGTGTAACTTGACCTTAACTGCAAAGTCATAATAAAATTACAACGTTATTTTCAATGTAATTTTGCCCTTCAATAATAATCGAGTAATGAAAGTGGACATAGGTAAAATATGAGAACCAATAAAATACAACAACAACAACAACAACAACCCAGTATAATCCCATTAGTGGAGTCTGGGGAGGGCAGTGTGTACGCAGACCTTACCCCTACCCTGGGGTAGAGAGGCTATTTCCAATAGACCCTCGGCATCCTTCCCTCCAAGAACTCCCCACCTTGCTCTTGGGTGACTCGAACTCACAACCTCTTGGTTGGAAGTGAAGGGTGCTTACCATCAGAGCAACTCACCTTGTCAGAACCAATAAAATACAGTTTATCCAAAAATAATATAAGCCAAATGTAGTCAATAAAGCGACCGTGCTAAAACTATGAGACTCGGGGAATGCCTTACACCTTCTCCCCGGTCAACAGAATTCTTTACCAGGACTTTATTTTTGCAGACTAATAATAATAGAGTCAAACCTTCCTTTGACTAGAAATTCAAATAAAAAGTGACTTGGAACACCCCAAAACTCAATTCCAAGCGGCGACTCTATAAATAAAATAATCCCTACTCAAGTTTGTCACTTTAATTGAAAAAACTGTTTAACCCACAATAATTCAGAACAGATATCTTTTGGGGTTAAAAGGGTGTGACACCTGCGGGGCCGTAGAAGCGGTTAAGTGAACCGCAGGTGCGAGATGCCCGGACAGAATGTTATAAGCGATGGTTTGGAGATTTCGCTCATTTTTGAACTTTAGAAGCTTGGCTAGGGGTAATATTTGAGAGGGATTTCACCATAATTCAAGAGGTAATCAACTTTTGACCACTTTTGTCCATTAATATTGGACTAGGTATTGGAGAGTAAGATTCGGGGATTTGAGGGTCGATTAGTGATTGGAATTGGATGATTTTGGTATGGTTGGATTCGTTATTGAATGGGTATTTGGATTTTGTGAATTTTGCTGGGTTCAGAGGTGTGGGTCTGGGGTTGACTTTTTGAATTTGGTTAAAGAATTAAGTTTTATCATATGGGATCGATTCCTATAGCTTGTGTTGATTATATTAAGTTATTTGTCACTAGATTCGAGTCGTTCAGAGACCGATTCGCGAGGCAAGGGTTTGTTGGAGAATTGAGTTATGCACTTTGAGGTAAGTAACACTTCTAAACTTGATACGTGTTATATGGTTGGTGTTGGGGTGACATACATGCTAGGTGACAGGCATGTTGGTGTGCACCATGGTAATTATGACTTAGTTGATTCTGTGGTGCTGTATAGTTATGTAGTCTTATCTTATTCGTGTAATTCCTACGTGTTAGGGTCATTGATTTGTGATTCATGTTACAAATTATGTTTAGGCTATATACCTATTTTGTCGAGACCCAATGTGGTTATATATACTATTGAGGTATTTGCTTAAACTATAATTATGTACTCAGTCATGTTTATTCATTTGCATATCATATCTCAATCTTTGTTATCATTTACTGTTACATCATGTTATCATTGTTTGGGCTGAGTAGTATGAGACTTCTGAGCCCGTGAGACTGTAGAGATTTATGACTGAGTTGGGCTTGAGAGCCGGATTGTGAGTGTTATTGTGGATCGCGCTACATACCGTAGAAGGCCTTATTGGCTTATTATTGTGGAACTGGCTGCATGTCGTAGCAAGCCGTATAGGCTTTATATTAGCACTTGTGCAGGATTCGCCCCTTTGGAGTCTATCATACCAGCAGTGAGCGCAGGCACAAATTTATATACATGTGATTTTGTGAGGGACATTGATGCCAGGCACCCGTACAGTGCTGAGTGATTGTGTGTGATGAGTGAAAATTTGAGATAGACAAATTGAGTAACCTGAGAGTGTGAGTACCTGAGATTATCACTCTGATACATTAAATTTGACTTGCATATTTAACATGTAGGCATAGAGATGTAACATTCCTCGTGATAGTTGTACTTGACATATTTTATCAATGTTGGGCTTGAATTGTTGAACTTGAAAGTATGCCAAGTTTTGTACTATGAACGAAATGAATATAGAAGTTCTCTGAGTTATTACTGTCATTCTATTTGTTATATCAGTATTGTCATTATTTTGATTCTAACTGTATCCTTCTGCGCTCGTCATTGCTTTTAGCCCAAGGTTAGTCCTGTTACTTATTGAGTACATTGGGTCGGTCGTACTCATACAGGTACATCTGGACGCGGTGATTGCTAGAGTGGTGCTAGTATCTGTTCAGAGGCTTTGAGGTAGCTGCTATGATACCCCCGGACCTTGACTCTCATTCCTTTTATTTTTATTCTGTACTATTCTATTTTCTCAGACAGTTGTACTAGACTTTCATGTGATGTTGACACTTAGTAGCTCATGTACTTGGTGACACCAGGATTTTAGGATTATTATAGTTGAGTTATAGTTGTTTTTATCAGTTATCTATGAGATTTTTCGTTGTTGAGCTTATTAAATCATATTTTTAAACCCAAATGCTTAGTTGTTATGTGATTGTTGGCTTTTCTAGTAGATGTATTGGGCGCCATCATGACAGGTTGGGATTTGGATCATGACATATACTTTGTTAGACTACGTTAAATAGTATACCCAATGTTCTTGGTATATTATATATTAGTATACCATGATTACACTGTGGTATACCATAATTATCATAGTATATCACATTTTAGGATTCACCGATTTAACCAGAAAGAATAACAAAAAATGGTAAAAAAGAGTGACATATTTTTTATTCTAAAAAAGCCTTAATTTCTTTAATAATTACAAAAAAAAATTATCTACAAATATAAAATACAAAATTAAAAAAGTGACACTGTAACTATCGATAACTATAATCGATTAATGATTGTGTAGAAAGTATTCCAATACTTATTTTAGGACTATGTTATTTATCTAGAAAGAGCAAAAATAAAAATAAAAGTGAAATAAAGTGATAATAGTTTTAACAGAGAAATTTTACCGAAAAATTAATAGAAAAAACTAAGATAAAAAATAATAATTATAAGAAAAAAGTGACAGATGTTATTTTAAAAATAAATCTAAAACTTCTTAGAAAACTGTCAAAAAGATTATCTACAAATATTAAAATAATAAAAAGAGTAACATAGTAACTCTTGGTAATCATAATTGATTACTAGTTGTGTACAAAGTATTCCAGTACAAATTTTAAGACTCGGTTATTTATTTAAAAAATCAATAAAAACAATGTGAAGGAAAGTGATAACAGTTTTTGGCGAAAGAATTTTACTGAAAAATAACAGAAAAAATTAAGATGAAGAATAATAATGTAAAAGAAAAAAAAAGTGACAAAATATTTTGGATGGAGAGATTTTAGTGGAAAGAACCAAAAATTAACCTAACATTGTCGATACCGAAGAGAAACCGATATGATTGGGACGGTTTTGAAAAGTCTAATTTTAGTTATACATAATAGAATAACCGAAAAATTAGTATGATATAAATTTTATAAAATAACCGACCGAACCGAACCAAACCATTGATACCCCTAGTTCACGCTCCATGTTCAATCTTGGGTGTGCAGGAGGGGTCAGGGTGTTAGTGCCCACATAAGCTATGGGTTGGGATGTTTGGTCTGTTTATATGGTTTTAGACAATTTTCGCCTCTTGAGTAGCTTTTGGGGTTGAATTAAGTCTAACCTCTATTTCTTTATCAAATTATTCCAGCTAAAATTTTACGTCACCGCCGAAATCTTACTATATTGGTATACTACAAGCAAATAGAGTGGGGTAAAAAAATGTACCATGAAAATACCAAATAAGGTACAAATTAAAGTGCAAATGACATTATTGTTTTTACGTGCAAATATTAGGATTTGCCCTGATTTTCTTGCCAATCATCCAAATATGATGAATGGAACTATGAAAATATAGATGATACATTAAGGAACGCTAAACTAGCAACACTTTTATTAAATAGCAAACTAGAAATACTTATATTGGTGAAACATAATAGTCAAGTAGCTGGAAATTCATCTTTATTCCTCCATCCAAGCTGAGAGTCCTGAACTCATGGAACAACATATCCTGCAACGAAACAAAAAAAGAATTTGATTAGGACCCTAATTTGGCAGAAAAAGAAGAGAACAGAGCCTAAATGGGTAGCCATTTGAAGTGGGCTTTTGAACAAATGGACCTAGCATTTTAGTTTTAAAGGCTATACACCTTTCCCCACTCTACACATTCAAAAAGCCCAAAGATTCATTTAGGCTCAATTTGAGCCCATAGATTCATTTCGACAAAGTGTCACCTTAAAAGCGAAGTACAAACGTCAAAGAACAAAAGTGAAAATAGCACGGGCTAATCAGTTTTCTAGTAACGAAAAAACAGTCAGCATTTGTAATTTGTTTTTTTTTTTTTAAAATAGCTATTATTTTGCTGAAATACAAAAAATTCTAGCATAATATGCTTGATTATGGAGATCCTGCGCATAAATTTCCACCATATTATATTGGAACTCCAGCACGGAAAGTTCCAGCATAATATGCTTAATTATGGAGCTCCTATAAAGTTCCAACATATTATGTTGGAATTCCAGCACAGTATGAAATTCCAGTACAATATGTTGGAATCTCATATGTAAAAAATTCAAACTCCAGCATATTACGAACTTTTAAGGGTGTTTTTGTTCAAATTTTATCTTTATATAAAAAAAAGTGACTAAATTTTGATTACTTTTGAAACTATGACTATTTTTTATTTTTTCCCATAACAAAATAGACAGCATGCCCATGGAATTGACTATGTTTAAGTTTATCTTTTCTTCAATTAGATAAAATAACAATTTTAGGAAAAGTCACATACAATTTGTCTGAGATTATTACTTGTAAGCATCCACACATATTTTATATATATATATATATATATATATATAACCAGATGGCGTTATATACACATATATTATATATATATATATATATATATATATATATATATAGGCTATTATTTTAAAAGCGGTTATACACATTTTTATTTCCCTATTCTGAAGTGTCTAATCTTAGGTAAAGCTCCATGTTTTTGGTTTATGATAGCAAACCTATTATTAAATGATATAAATGCGGAAAAAATTGCTTTAATTATATTCATATGTGTAGTAAAATTATACTTTTACATTCCATTGGTCATGATGTTTTACGTACTATTCTTGTTCAACTTCTCCATGAGTTTTAAAAAGGAGTAGGAAATAGCTTTTATTCATTTTTTTACTTTCTATATTCATCTTTATTAATTATAGAAAAGCAATGGTTAGATTAAACTTACGTCCACATCTCTTCCCAACAGGTCTATTCTTGATGTTGCACCTCTTGGGAATAGTGACAGCAATAACAGGATTAACTCCTGCATTTTTAGCTGCGGGTGACAGTAATGCCGCGCATAGGCATTTTGGAGAAGTCTTTAACAAAGCCCCAATTTTACCACAGCAAGCTGGAGGGACTTTTGTCCTTCCATTTTTAGCTGCTCCAAGACATGGAATTAGGCTAGCAGCTGGTGCATTCCCACACCTTCCTCCTTTTCCTGCTGCATTTGCTTGAGGAAGAAATGAATTATTATTTATAGCTAGCAAGTAAACAAGTATGGACACAAAGCAAATGTTATAAACTTTGGAAGCCATAATTTTGGTTAAAATATATAGAGAATTCTTCTTTCTAAGTGTGTAAGATATGCTTGGTTTTATGGAGTTGATTAGTGGCTTGGGTTTATATAAGATTTTGGTTGTGGATAAATCATGTGAACTTGAAATGTGAAAAGGTGAAGCTTTTTGCTTAGTGGGGTGGTTGAAGCTACGTGGAGGGTTGGAATGGTTAAGTTTGTGCATTAAATCATTTAGTGTTGTAATGATTTTCTTCATAAAAATTTGACACATTTCATTGTACAACAACCTCCAGCATATTCTATTGATTTTCTCTTTTATTTAAGCTAAAGGAAAATATCAAGATGAATGAATACAAGGATATTGATTATTACTGTCCATATATAGAAGAGAACAATCTTTGAAGCAATAGTTATAAAGAGTATGCTCTTAACTTAGACAACACAATCAAAAAAATACACACAAACGAAAAACAATTGATCTTGTTATTTCTTGGTTATTGGGCAAACCCAATATGTCTTATGGGAAAATATCTCTAGGGGAGATCGTAGGCATCTAAAATTTATTGAATTTAAATTCGATATTATTTGGATTATATTTTAAATTCAATATATATATATATATATATTAGTCCAAATAAATATTGTGGGCTAATATAATTGAATTAATTATATAAATCCAATATATATAGATTAAATAAATAAGTTTTAATCCATTGGGCTAACCCATTTAATTGGGCTAAAGTGATGGGCCCACTTCATTAGGCCCAAGATGTCATCTTCCTAGAGGTCCAGTTTGGTGCCACGTGTCAAATGACGTGGCGCGCCAAGTCAAACGGAAGAGCCAATAGGATCATGCCACGTATCAAAACGACAAGGCATGTCAAGTTACATTAGAAGGCCAATGAAACCGCACCACGTGTGCAAGTGATATGTTTTGGCCAATCAAATGCGGCTATGTCATACTTTAATTTGATTGGTCGGAAAGAGTTTGTTCTTATCGCAACTCCTCCCTTCCACAACTATAAATAGGGGTCTTCATAACTCAGAAAAGACAGCAGAAGTTATAACAAGAAGTAAGAAAGAGCTCGTAGATCAAACACTACAAATTCCTCCACGTGTTTCAAGTTTCAAGCAATCAACTTCAAGTTCGAGAACGAAGAACAAATCAAGTTCAATCTCAAGAACGAAGAACAAATCAAGGTCAAGTTCAAGCAATCAAGCTCAAGCTCAAGAACAAGATCATCGTTCGTGGCAACAACTACATATTCAAGACAAGCTCAAAGCCCATGAATTTATTTACTATTGGAAAGAATAATCAAAGGATTCATAGAGATTGTAACACTCAAATATTTGAAATAAAATACTACGATTGTTGCAATATTTTTCGGTCTCGATTATTTTCTTGACGCAAATTTATTGTCTACAAATTCTGGCATGCCCAGTAGGACTTGATGTCCGCTAGGTTGAAAACCTCGAAAGAGGCGGCCTAGGCAAAAGTTAGGACATAAAAAATAATTACCCATTCTGAACTACGGTATGACTTGATCCTCTTCACCGAGATACGTAGGAAGCTCAGAGTTTCATTCTGAGTTCAGTCGTATAAGTTCAAAAGATACATAATCCCCCAATCGTTGTCCGAATGAAGTACGATGGAATATAATCCATTCAATCGGCACTTGAAAATCGAGTTGAGATACTATTCTTCTGTTAAAATTTGGATCCCGTTCGATTTAAAGGGGGCAAGCCGCTATGGTAAATTAGTGTCTTCAATAAAATAATTAATCTCTTTTAGGAGACTGCCAAGCATTTGCATTGAAGTTCGGGGATTCGCTATGCCTTCATGTTCGCCAAACCTTCAAGTTTTTTTTGGTGAGCCTTCACGACGTTTCAAATTCAGTGAGACTTGAACCCAAGATATTTGGTGAGAATGAGGCTCTTGAATTTTAATTTTTGGCAATTAAAAAGGTCTTGTGATTTCGAGGCTTCCACACCAAGATACAAAACTTTTGGTGAAGTCGCGCAAATCTGAAACTATTAACGTGTCGGAATTTAAAGTTAGATTCAAAATAATATCTGGGATGAGTCTCAAAGTGTTTGATTCCGAATTTTGGATATGTCTTAGATCTTGAAGTCCGATTTTCACAAAACTAAGCGGTTCATGATTTCGACGTTTCTACGCCAAAATATAATTTATTTGGTGAAACTGCGCAAATATGAAACTATCAACGTGTCGGAATTTAAAGTTAGATTCAAAATAATATCTGAGATGATTCTCAAAGTATTTGATTCCGAATTTTAGATATGTCTTAGATCTTGAAGTCTAATTTTCATAAAATCAAGCGGTTTGTGATTTCGACATCCCTACATCAAGATATAATATTTTTGGTAAAACTGCGCAAATCTAAAACTATCAATGTATCGAAATTTAAAGTTAGATTCAAAATAATATCTGGGACGATTCTCGAAGTGTTTGATTTCGAATTTTAGATATATATTAGATTTTGAAGTCTAGTTTTTATGAAATCAAACGGTTCATAATTTCGACATTTCTACTCCAAGATATTAATTTGTTTGTTGAAACTGCATAAATCTGAAATTCTCAACATGGTGGAATCTAAAGCTGATTTCAAAGTAGCATGTGGGGCGATTCTGAAGGTATTTGATTGTAAGTTTTGAGTATATTTTAGATATTGAAATCTAATTTTCGAGAAATTAAACGGTTCATTATATGGACTCTCCCACGACAAGATATGAATCTTTTATTACAAGCGAGTAAAGCTGAAAATTATGCGACTAAGATAAAAGTCGGACAATGTAAAGCAAAAGAGAAGGTGAAATATTTAAGTCCTCGAAATCTCCAAGTTGAAATCTTTAAGTCTGTCGGTCTTCAAGTTGAAGTCTTCACGTTCGCCACTCTTCAAGTTGAAATATTAAAGCCCTCCAAGTCTCCAAGTTGAAGTCTTTAAATTCGTCGGTCTTCAAGTTTCAATCTTCAAATTCGTCGGTCTTAAATTTGAATTGTTTAAGCCCTCCAAATCTTCAAGTTGAAGTCTTCAAGTCTGCTAATTTTTCAAGTTGAATTTTAAAAGTCAACCACTCTGCAAGTTGAAGTCTGCAAAGTCCACTAAATCTTCAAAGTTTTTCAAGTGTTCAAGTCGATGTCGTCAAGTCGATGTCGTCTTCGAACTGAAGATTTATAACTTTCCAATTTTAAGGTGGACATATAAGTCCCTTTCTACCTTAAGTTGGCCTCTTCTTGGGTTTGTGCTTAAAAGGAACTGTAATTTTTATTGAGAGTAATCTCTCCGATAATCGGGTCGTTTTGAGAGTAATCTCTTCGATAGTCGAGCCACATTGAGAGTAATCTCTCCGATAGTCGGATCGTTTTGAGAGTAATCTCTCCGATAGACGGGTCATTTTGAGAGTAATCTCTCCGATAGTCGAGCCACATTTTGAGAGTAATCTCTCCGATAGTCGGGACATATTGAGAGTAATCTCTCCGATAGTCGGGACACATTGAGAGTAATCTCTCTGATAGTTGGGACACATTGAGAGTAATCTTTCCGATAGTCTAATCGTCAAAAGTAGACTCAATACGGCTTGAAAACACTGCGGTTGATGGTTGCGAGAGGGATATAGTGCTATATATAGTTATGAATGATGATTGTTCAGTGAAATTATCTCGATGTGGGATAGGAAAATTCATTGGTCGGTTGACGCTAGCCTTCTCGGAATTGAACTCAATTTGGACAGAAAGAAGAGTCACTGTGAGGATAGGATTCCTTTCCATGTCTTTCTCATGTAGTATTTGTCTCCTTATTGGAAATGACAAAGGTGTAAGTTTGCGCCATATGGTTAACTCACGTGATTCATTAGGTGTTTTCTGTTACTTCACCTTGAAAAAGGTGATCATATTCATGGCAATTAAAGCTCAATTGTTACGAGCAAATTTCATTGAAATTTGAGATTCGAAGTTACCTAGATTTGATATCTTTACGTAAATCTTTCTAAAGAAAGTGAAAGATTTCTCAAGTCTGGTAGCTTTGGCATATTTAAGAAACACATTACGTTTCAAACTCAAGGGCTTAAATTATTTAGTGTTTACTTCAAGACTTTGTCTATGAAGTTCTAACATGCATGCACTCAAGCAAGTCTTGAAGTAGGGGATATTTGTAGGCATCTAAAATTTATTGAATTTAAATCCAATAATTATTTGGATTATGTTTTAAATTCAATATATATATATATATATAATATATATATATATATATATATATATATATATATATATATATATATATATTAGT
>AWOL01S0009589.1:97568-117699 GCA_000715115.1 Nicotiana otophora | reverse complement strand
TATATATATATATTAGTCCAAATAAATATTATGAGCTAATATAATTGAATTAATTATATAAATCCAATATACATGGATTAAATAAATAAGTCTTGATCCATTGGGCTAGCCCATTTAATTGGGTTAAAGTGATGAGCCCACTTCATTAGACCCAAGATGTCATCTTCCTAGAGGCCTAGTTTGGTGCCACGTGTCAAATGACGTGGTGCGCCAAATCAAACGGAAGAGCCAATAGGATCATGTCACGTGTCAAAATGACAAGGCATGTCAGGTCACATTAAAAGGCCAATGAAACCGCGCCACGTGTGCAAGTGACATGTTTTGGCCAATCAAATAAAGCCATGTCACACTTCAATTTGATTGGTCAGAAAGAGTTTGTTCTTATCACAACTCCTCCCTTCCACAACTATAAATAAGGGTTTTCATAACTCAGAAAAGACACCAGAAGTTATAACAAGAAACAAGAAAGAGCTAGTGGATTAAACACTGCAAATTCCTCCACAAGTTTCAAGCTTCAAGCAATCAACTTCAAGCTCAAGAACGAAGAACAAATCAAGTTCAAGCTCAAGAACGAAGAGCAAATCAATGTCAAGTTCAAGCAATCAAGCTCAAGCTCAAGAACAAGATCATTGTTTGTGGCAACAACTAGATATTCAAGATCAAGCTCAAAGGCCCTTGAATTTATTTACTATTGGAAAGAAGAATCAGAGGATTCATAAAGATTGTAACACTCAAATATTTGAAATAAAATACTACGATTGTTGTAATATTTTTCGGTCTCGATTATTTTCTTGACGCAAATTTATTGTCTACAAAGATATTTTATTGGGAATTTATTTACATAAATAATACAGTAAGTTGTCTGTAGGGCAAACCCAATGTGTCAGATTCATTATTTACACTTTCAAACTGGTAGATGTAGAATGTATTTTTTATATACGGTTATACACATATTATATATGAATTATATTATACATAATTATACATCTGTCAGCTATTTTTTAAGAAGAATTAACCCAAATAGCCGCTCACCCAACCACTTAAACTAATAGGTAGTGGAGGTATAATATTATATGCATAATTTATATATTATATGTGTATAATTATGTATAATCAATGCATAAACTATGAATATGGATATAAAAAGTAAACAATGAATATTGCCGGCTATTTATGTAAATATCCCTTTAATTTAAGTAGTCGAGTAAGCAACTATTTTGATTAATTCTTCTATTTTATTCACCAATTGGATCGTTTTGTTGGGCCTACAACAAGACTTCAAATCTTTCTTTCTCGGCCTCTCCCAAGACTTCTATTAGATGGGGCATGGCCAGCATTAAGTGAAATATCATCAACAAATGACACTTGAGGCCCGTTTGGTCATAAGAAATTTTTTCACTTTTTCAAAAAAAAATTACTTTTTTCGGAATCAATGTTTATCCATGAAAATTTCAGATTTCACTTGAAGTTGCATTTCGAAATTTTTCGGAAATTTAAAAAACTCCAAAAAAGTTTTTTCAAAATTTTCACTTCAAATCACTCACAAAAATTAAAAAACAGCTCCAAATTGTATTCATGTCCAAACACAACTCTGATTTTCAAATACCATTTTTGCTTAAACTTTTTTTTTTTCTGAAATTTTACAATTCTTATGTTCATACACCCACTTAGAGCCCCTTTTAAAGACTTAATAACCAAAAGGCTCATCTTTTTGAGAAAAGACAAAACATGCCTATTTTTGAAGATTTTAAGACGAGGATGCCGCTCCTTTGTATGCATATCTTCACCAATGATCCTTTTCCTTCTTCTCTTTGTTTTTTCTTTTCACATTTTTCTTTGTTTTTTTTTTTGATAAATAAAGTATTTTATTACCAAGGAGATATATACAGCTCAAAACAAAAGAAATTAGAAACTAAAGTTGGACATAGTCCCTTAGTCCCTTTCCAACATAAGCAACTTACTCCTCCTACCCATTTGGAAACTACTAATACCTCTAGATATACATCTTTCAAGGATAGAAATTAAGTTGTTCTATTATTTTTGTCAATCTTGGCTTCAAACTTGCTATGTAAATCACTTCTTGAATAATCTGTTTTACAATTACTCCTTCTTCTCTTTGTTTGTTCTGAAAACTTCTTTGGTTCCTTTTCTGCCATACAAAATATACACACCCTGCAAAGGAAATCATATAAATTTCAGTTGATGCATTTTTACTCCTTGCATATGCGGATGCCCAACTTAGTTCTTCATGCCACTCCATTGCCTTTCTATGTATTCCTTGCCATCTCAGGACTCTTTTCCAAATATTTTCCACCTGAGCACATTTAAAAAATAGATGATCGATACTTTCATTCTCGGTAATACAGAACGGACAACTTAGACTGTCAATTACACCCCATCTCATCAACCTGTCTCTTGTAAGAAATCTGTCATGAGCTGCCATCAATAATATGAATATCCATTTTGGTGCTACTAAGTTATTAAATACAAGCTTCCTCCAGACCACCTTCTGATAAGTCCCTCTCATGGTTTTGTACATTTTTCTAATAGTGAACTTTTCAATATTCTGCAATTCTTGAATTGAGACACTGATATCTTCTAAATATATCCTGGCCATCAATATTTTCTGAATAACCCATGATGCTTGCTTAGCTTCCACATCTTCTATTGGTCTGCTTTTTATGTAGTACATATATATCCATATAACCCACAACTTGTCCTTCCTACATAAGTTCCACAACAATTTAATGATTGTTGTTCTGTTCCAAACTGCTATATCAATGATATTTATAGCCTGTTTGGCCAAGCTTTTTTGGAGCCAAAAATACTTTTTTTGGACCAAAAGCACTTTTGGCAAAAATTAAGGTGTTTGGCCAAGCTTTTAGATGAAAAAAAGTGCTTTTGAGGAGAAGTAGAAACAGGTTTTGAGAAGCAGAAAAAAGTAGCTTCTCTCCAAAAGCACTTTTCTGAGAAGCACTTTTGAGAAAAATATATTTAGAAGCAGTTTTCAAAAGCTTGGCCAAACACTAATTACTGCTCAAAAGTGCTTTTCAAATTAATTAGCCAAACACAAACTGCTTCTCACCAAAAGCACTTTTTGAAAAGTACTTTTGAGAAAAACACTTTTCAATATAAGCTGATTTTAGAAGTTTGGCCAAACAGGCTATTAGTCCCCCAGCAGATTTGGGACTGCAAATTTTATCCCATGCTAGAAGAGCTTTCCTTGATATATGCACACCACATGTCCACAAGTACCTTCTGCAGATACTCTCAATATGTTTGATGATCTTTTTTGGTAGCACAAATATTTGAGCCCAAAAGGTTTGAATTCCAAAAAGGACACTCTTTATCAGTTTCACCCTACCAGCATATGAGAGAAACTTCGCTGTCCAATTGGTGACCTTTCCTATCATTTTATCAAGCAATGGTTGACAATGCATCACAGTTAGCCTCTTAGAGCTTAACAGGACACCTAAGTACCTGAATGGTAGTTCCCCTTTTTGAGAACCCATGTATACCCAGTATTTGTTGTTGAGTAACTTGCGGAACTCCACCAAAATATATACTCCCTCCGTTTCAATTTATGTGAACCTATTTCCTTTTTAGTCCGTGCCAAAAAGAATGATCTCTTTCCCTATTTGGAAACAATTTACCTTTATGCAATGATTTATAGCCACACAAAATATATGTGCCTCATTTTACACCACAAGTTCAAAAGTCTTCTCTCTTTTCTTAAACTCAGTGCTCAGTCAAATGGATTCACATAAATTGAAACAGAGGGAGTAGAACTTTTGTGCACATTTGCAATCAGCCCCGAAGTCATGGAAAATTGCTTAATGCATTCATACAACATTCTAACAGAGTTTGTATCACCTCTATAAAAGAGCAATAAGTCATCAGCGAACCCCAATTGTACTAAATTTAGCCTTGCACATCTTGGATGGAATCGAAAATCAGGATTATTCTTCAGTCCCTTTAACAGTCTGCTAAAGTACTCCATTGCAATGACAAAAAGAAGGGAAGATAAGGGATCTCCTTGCCTCAACCTTCTCTTAGCTGCAAATGGAGTAGTAGGCTTACCATTGATCATCACGGAATATGAGACTGTACTCAGACAAGTCATAATTCATTTTGCAAACTTATCTAGGAGTTTAATTGAATAAGCATTTGCTCAATAAAAATCCATTCCACTGAATCGTAGGTTTTCTGCATGTCGATCTTTATCATACATCTCGCTGAAATTTCTTTCCTTCCATAACCCTTTACTAGCTTATGACTCATTATAATATTGTCATTTATTACTCTACGTGGGACAAAAGCAGCTTGGCTCGAGTCAATTAAGCTACTCATAACTTCTTGCAGCCTTTTAGTGAGCACCTTTGATATGATTTTATACAATACATTGCAACATGATATGGGTCTATATTCTTTGATTATGGATGGATCTATAACCTTAGGAATAAGAGTGACAGATGTACAATCGATAGGCTTGTAGAGTTTAGCAATCTCAAAACACTTCATGACAGCAGTGGTAATTTTATCCCAAATAACACTCCATGATTTTCTATAAAAATAAGCATTAAGACCATCCCCCCCCCCCCCCACGGGGCTTTTTGTTCATCGATGTCTCTCATGGCATCATAGATTTCCTCATTTGTCACAGGTTCAATGAGCTTCAGTTGCTGTGATATTTCTAATCGATATCTTCTCTCCATTATAGTCCGTTGTACTGCAGGTAATCTTGGAGTTGCTGATCCCAATAATCTTTTGTAAAACCCAAGGATCTCTTTCTCAATATCTTCTGCTGATTGTATCATATTCCTTGTATCTGTAACTAATCTTCTGATTTGATTTTGGGATTGTCTATTGTTCAAGCTAGCAAAGAAATATGATATGTTTGTATCGCCCAAACGTAGCCAAAGGACTCTAGACTTTTGTTTGGTTATACTTTCTTCCACAAGTACCCATTTTTCCAGTTGAATCTTTAGCTCCTTTTCTCTGTCAAACATCTCAACCTGATGGCCATAATTCCTCATTTGCACCTGTAATTGTTTTAATTCATCTCTTGCCCTTTGCACTTTGGTGTTAACCCTAGAGTACTCGTTTGTATTCAAGGTCTTTAATTCTTTTTTAATTAGCTTTAGTTTCTCCCATATGACCCTCATGTTGTGTGTAATGTAAGATTTGCTCCATACCTATCAGCTTAAGAAATCCTCGATGGTCAGCTAGGTGGTTAAAAAATCTAAAGGGGGCAGTCCTTCTTGCTGGATAATCCTCAAATGTGATGCATATCGGAGAATGATCCGAAAAGTAAGGATCCGTGACAATTTCCTCAATATGTGTCATCTGTGACATCCAAGCAGAATTTACGATGGCTCTAGCGATTTTGTTGTAGACATGATTATTGGTCCATGTGTAGTGTCTGCCTATGGATTTCATTTCATTCATTCCCTGGTTAAGCATAAAATTTCTAAAATCAGCAATCTCCACTTCTTGTACTCGTGTACCATTCATCCTATCATCAGGTAGCAATATAGCATTGAAGTCACCGATTATAAGCCATGGATTATGTTGAACATCTGTAATACCCTCCAGTTTTGTCCACATCTCTTTCCTGTCTCGCACAGTATGCAATCCATAAACAATGGTAAGTTCAAAATTCATTCGTCAGAGCAGCAATCATAACATCACCATGAATATACTGAGTATGGACATCAAGCATCGCGAATTTAAAAATGTTAAGCTCCCACAGTAGCCAAATTCTACCCCTTCCAGATGATGTATAATTAGTACAGTAGTTCCAACCTTGTGCTATCTTATTTAGTATATGCTTTGTATTATGTTCTTGTACTCTATGTTCTGTAATTGCTATCATTCCAACTTTATTCTCCTTGATGAAGTTTTTAAGCTCATGGTGTTTGTCCACCTTATTTATGCCCCTAACATTCTATGCTATCAACTTCATATTGGAACAAAATTGAGAATAGGATCATCATCTGCCCCCCAATAACTACATTGCCCCATTGACTGTTGACTCATAGTAACCTCTAATGAGCCAAAGCCATTTGTAGTATTTATGTTTGATGTAGGTCTACCACTTGGGTTTCCCTTTTTTGCTGATTTTCCCCTGGCTTGCTGCCACTCATCTTATGCTTTTTGTGTATTACCCACATCTACCACAGTGCCATTATTTGTCCCCTTAGTTTCTTTGTGGATAACTATTTCCTGCCCCTCAAATCTGGACGGGGCCACATTGAAAATAACCCCTGTTTTTTTTCCATTTCTCCCGTTGAAACTGCTGCCCTCTCCATTGTATTTGTATCCCTGTCTTCTAGTTCGCATATTCCTGATAGTCATGTCCTATTTGTAAACATGTAGCGCAAAATTTTGGCTTCCATTCATAGACAATCTCTTGCTCAAAGATCTCCCCCTTTGGATCCCTCACCTTTATTTTCCCTGGCAGTGGTCTCGTAATGTCCATTTCAATTAGGACTCGAGCATATGAAATTTGATCCACCTTTGTAGTGTATTCATCAGCATACAAAGGTTTTCCCACCCCACTTGCAATTCTAGTTAAGGAATTCTCACTCCAGCAGTTTAGATGCAAATTGTGAAATTTCACCTATAAAGGAATAGTTCTAAGTACCTCTTCATTAAAGTTAAAATCAGCAGACCAGGCTTTGGTAATTACTGGCCTACTATTAATGGTATAAGGCCCATACACCAATACCTCATCCCTATCAGCTACATTTTGAAATCGAATCACGAAATATCTATTATTATGTAAGTATACCTTTGGTGTTGAAGCAAAGTTCCATTGATTTTCAATGAACCTCTCTACTGCTCCTATGGTAGGCATATTTCCAACCAGATATAGTACCAGTGCTTGGTGCCATTTTTTGCCTTCTTTGTCCACCTCGTCCTTGAGCAATTCAACCACTGTTTCTCCTCCATGTATCATCGGGGCAATATAATTCAAGTTCATTCCTCTCGCCGACAGTCTGTTCCCATTGAACAAGTTTGCCCAAGTCTTCTCATCATCCATCTCTTTTGACTTTGAACCTGCTTACTTTCTTGATTTGCTGATGTTTTGGTCTCCAATTCTGCTTGTTGAGTTGCACGTCTATCAATTTGAACTTGGTTCTTCCCTAATCCAGTAGCAGTAGTTTGAATTGAGTTATTTCTCTCAGTTTTCTTGGTAGGGCTAATTGATTTTCCTAGCTGTAGTGGTCCTTTTGGGGTTATCACTCGTTCGCCACCTAGGGATTTAGCACTACCAAATTGAGTAGCCCCAGATGTTGTTCCCTACTCCAATGGAGCCTTCAATTTCTTCCAGAAGCTCTTGATCTAGCAGCAGTGATTTGTTTGCACTCTTCCTCGGCCGTCTCTTTTTTTAATTGTATTTTTTTCTCTTTATTTTTTCTTTCTAATAAAATTATGTACTAATCATTTTTTTCTTATTGTTTTTACGTAGTTATTGTTTTTTATTATTTCTGGTAGTAACTCTCTCACTTTTTTTAGTTTATTTTTTATTTTTCTTAATTCTATTCAATTTTTTTAAAAGTCATGTTAAAATCATTGGTAGAAGTAGAATTCAATAACATATGTATGTATTTTGATAGGATTTAACAAAATTCTATAGACAGTTTTATTGTTCAAAGGGTGATAAATTAAGAAAATATGAAAGATGGCTAGATCTAGTTAGATCCATCAATTATTTTACATCAACGAAAAAGAAACTAAGCAAAGATAAAGAAAATATAAATCACATGAGTGAAAAGAATAACCAAGGTGAGACTCAAGAATAAAGTCTATGGAAGATTAAATATTCAAAAAAATAAGTCTAAATCATACGAAAGAAAACATAATCAATACATTGTAGTTTGTTACTCATAATCGCTAGAATACCTTATGTCTTACTAGTGAATATGCTGGAAGTAATTTAGTTTTAATAGAAGTTGCATAATAGGTTTGGGAATTGGGATTTTTAGTTTTAATTACTTGTTGGCATAAAACCGTTTTCATAATTTCAAGGCCCAAGGAAAAAGTTAAGACATTATTATTTTTAAACTTAATATATAAATATATTTTTCACATATAAATTTATTCGGTATGGTTCGTTTGTTTTTTCGATTTTTTCATAAAATTAAAAACCTACCATAATTATCGGTACGATTATAGATTTATATAAAAACCTATGATTTTATTAGAAAAACTTAAAAATTAGTTTGGTACGATTCGATTCGGTCGGTTTAGCTGGTTTTTAAATATCCATTGATACTCCTAGTGTGAACAATATAAGATAGGAGCCCAACATCGGATGAAACGAAAATTGGAAGGGCTTGATTCTGATTCAATGATAAAAATAATGGGTCTTGTACGTAACTCGACCCTAAAAACTAACTAATAACTGAATATTGCCCACGAACATATAAAGAAGGGTGAATGACACAGTTACCCACAAAAACAAAACTATTTACCCTTACCTACCCATTTATTTTTCTATCCATCAAAATAATTATATTTCCTACCCATAGTAGTTTTTGTGGGGAATTTTCTCATTTTTTTCACCAATTCTTTTTTACTTCTATGCTTCTTTTCTTTTTTCCTTTTTTTCTTTCTTTTCTCCTTTTCTTTTTTCTCATTTTCTTCTTATTGTTTTCCTTTTTTCTCTTTTTCTATTCATTTATTTTTGCCCAAATCGTATTATTGTTATTTTTACCACAACTTATTTCACACTCAATTTTGACTCATTCTTTATTTTTTATTTTTTTTAATTTTCTTTTCTTTATTTCTTGTTTCTTTTCTAATTCCATTTAACTCCTTTTTTCTTTTATTTTCTTTATTTCTTGTTCCTTTTCTAATTTTATTTAACTTCTTTTTTTATATTCTTTTTTCTCTTCATAATCTAATTTCATTTACTGTTTTCACTATTTTTTATTATTCTTGTTTTTATACAATAAGAAAAAATAACTTATATAGTAAATATTTGTTCACCTTTTTTTTTAATATAACTAGTATAATATACCTTTTGTCTCTTTTCTCATTTTTTTAATTCAATTATTAAACTGAAATAATATCAATTGTTAGTTGATCTAATTCATTGAATATCACACTGACTGCTACTGAGCACAATAAATTACATAATCAGATTCTAAGAATCAACACGTGATTGCCATGCAAACCTTGATCTCGTTTCCTACAAATATCAGTACACACTCCACCATTAGCAGTAACACAACCAGTTATGGAGCAAGAAAGCATAATCTATGGCCACCAAATCTCTATATATACTGGTTAGAATAGAAATGATAATAAAATATTAAAAAATACAATAAAAGTATAAGTAGCAAAAAAGATTTGTAGTACCATATGATACCAATATGGTATACATGTATACCAACAGAGTATATGATTGCTCTAGAATATTGCTACAACTATTTGCGACTATACTACTGTACCAAAACATTAAATAATACAATAAAAGTATGATAAAATTACATACTCGCATTGCAAGCTAAATATTCGCAAAGCAACTTGCTCATTCCGTATACTGACGAGGTATATAGTTGTATGGGGTCGTTCCAAAAATTGCTTATAACTATAAAAACTATTATATAATACACATAATTTATGTCCATCGTCACAAAAAAATTTCAGCACTGCAAATCATGTTCATATAAATAATTTCATAATAGAATTCACTTAAAATTGCAGCTACAACAACCAAACAAATGTTCAAACTACCATATGATACCAATATGGCATATAACTATACCAACACGGTATACAGTTTTACTTGTTAATTTTCAGCAACTATATGATTATACTATGATTACATAACACACATGCATAAAGAGAAGAATAAGAAAATAGTGTACTACATATTAATATAATAAAGTATTTCAAGATATTGTACTTTATTAATATTATTCAAAGAAAATCAAATAGTGTACAAACTAAATGCAGCTAATACAACCAAAAAATGATTCAACTAGCATATGATACCAATATAGTATATAGATATACTAATAGGGTATATAGTTATACGGGGTCGTTCCAACAACTGCATATAACTATAAAAACTATTACATAATACATAAAATCTATGTTCATAGGTACAAGAAAATTCAACACAATAAAACATGATCATATAAATCATTTAAGAATAGAATTCACTTAAACATGCAACTAAAACAACCAAACAATTTTCCAACTACCATATGATACCAATATGATATATAATTATACCAATAGGGTATATAGTTCTACTAATTAATTTCAGGCAACTATATATGACTATACTACTATTACATAATACACATGCATAAAGAGAAAAATTAAAAAATAGTGTACTACATATTAATATAATAATATATTTCAAGATATTGTACTATAATACTATTATATAAAACAAATTCATAAAAAATCAAAATGATTACATAATACACATGCATAAAGGAAAATTTAAAAACTTCAAGATACTGTACTATTCTACTATTACTAAAGCAAAATCAAATAGTGTACCAATTAAATGTAGCTAATACAACCAAAAAATATTCCAACTAACATATGATACCAATATAGTATATAGCTATACCAACATGGTATACAATTGTATGCAAAGAATTTTAAAAAGATTTTTGTAATTCAATTATTAAACTAAAATAATATCAGTTGTCAATAAAAATTTCAAAAAATTCTAAAAGGACCTAATTGTAAGAGTATACCGTTACATTATATAGTATACTATAATAGTATATCATTGAAATGAACTGTATACCAAAATGGTATATAGTATATCATTTTGGTATACAGTACAAATTTTTCTTCTCCTGTTCAACGCAATAAATTATACACTATTGAATTAACCAAAATGGTTGATAATATGTTATTTTGGTATATAGAGGATTGGTTCATTCCTTCAAAAAAAATAATAGTAAACTATTGTAGTTAATTATATACTCTTGAATTAATTATTGTATACCAATACAGTATACAATATTCCATTTTGATATACAGTACAAATCTGTCTTCTTTGCTAGTTCAACTAAATTTCAACCCAAAATTTAAAAATCTACTCTAAAATCTCCACCAAATTGACTCGGAATATAACCACATCTTCCAATTAAAATTTCGAACATATCCGGTCAGAATCCGATCAAAATAACCACAAACTCANAAAAAAAGATTTGCATTTTCAATTTGCCCCCCATGCCAGGTAAAAGCGTAAAGCAAATTAAAAGGGAATAGGCAAGTGAATTTACGGTTAATAAGTTTAGATTGCCTAGGTAGGAGTTGTAATAAATTTTCAAATGGGCAAATCCGGATAAATATTTTGAGAGTGATAGACATTTAGTGTTATTTCCTCTATAAAGAAATCAAACGCCTCCCCGTCCATAGCCGATGTGGGACGCTAACAAATGGGAGTATCACTTGTCAATAAAAATTTCAAAAAATTCTAAAAGGACCTAATTGTAAGAGTATACTGTTACATTATATAGTATACTATAATAGTATATCATTGAAATGAACTGTATACCATAATGGTATATAGTATATCATTTTGGTATACAGTACAAATTCTTCTTCTCCTGTTCAACGCAATAAATTATACACTATTGAATTAACCAAAATGGTTTATAATATGTTATTTTGGTATATAGAGGATTGGTTCATTCCTTCAAAAAAAATTAATAGTAAACTATTGTAGTTAATTATATACTCTTGAATTAATTATTGTATACCAATACAGTATATAATATACCATTTTGATATACAGTACAAATCTGTCTTCTTTGCTAGTTCAACTAAATTTCAACCCAAAATTTAAAAATCTACTCTAAAATCTCCACCAAATTGACTCGGAATATAACCACATCTTCCAATTAAAATTTCGAACATATCCGGTCAGAATCCGATCAAAATAACCACAAACTCAACAAACCCAATTTATGAGTTTCAAGTTTCAAGGTCCTCAAATGACAGATTAATGTTTTGCAGAAGTCAGAAGTCTTGGAATTCAAGTCATAGAATAAAACATAACGAAAAAAAAGATTTGCATTTTCAATTTGCCCCCCATGCCAGGTAAAAGCGTAAAGCAAATTAAAAGGGAATAGGCAAGTGAATTTACGGTTAATAAGTTTAGATTGCCTAGGTAGGAGTTGTAATAAATTTTCAAATGGGCAAATCCGGATAAATATTTTGAGAGTGATAGACATTTAGTGTTATTTCCTCTATAAAGAAATCAAACGCCTCCCCGTCCATAGCCGATGTGGGACGCTAACAAATGGGAGTATCACTTGTCAATAAAAATTTCAAAAAATTCTAAAAGGACCTAATTGTAAGAGTATACTGTTACATTATATAGTATACTATAATAGTATATCATTGAAATGAACTGTATACCATAATGGTATATAGTATATCATTTTGGTATACAGTACAAATTCTTCTTCTCCTGTTCAACGCAATAAATTATACACTATTGAATTAACCAAAATGGTTTATAATATGTTATTTTGGTATATAGAGGATTGGTTCATTCCTTCAAAAAAAATTAATAGTAAACTATTGTAGTTAATTATATACTCTTGAATTAATTATTGTATACCAATACAGTATATAATATACCATTTTGATATACAGTACAAATCTGTCTTCTTTGCTAGTTCAACTAAATTTCAACCCAAAATTTAAAAATCTACTCTAAAATCTCCACCAAATTGACTCGGAATATAACCACATCTTCCAATTAAAATTTCGAACATATCCGGTCAGAATCCGATCAAAATAACCACAAACTCAACAAACCCAATTTATGAGTTTCAAGTTTCAAGGTCCTCAAATGACAGATTAATGTTTTGCAGAAGTCAGAAGTCTTGGAATTCAAGTCATAGAATAAAACATAACGAAAAAAAAGATTTACATTTTCAATTTGCCCCCCATGCCAGGTAAAAGCGTAAAGCAAATTAAAAGGGAATAGGCAAGTGAATTTACGGTTAATAAGTTTAGATTGCCTAGGTAGGAGTTGTAATAAATTTTCAAATGGGCAAATCCGGATAAATATTTTGAGAGTGATAGACATTTAGTGTTATTTCCTCTATAAAGAAATCAAACGCCTCCCCGTCCATAGCCGATGTGGGACGCTAACAAATGGGAGTATCACTCAATAAAGTAACCATACCACATTAAGACCCAAATCACTCTATTCTTTCTACTTTTACAAACTACTTTGTTAAAGAAACAAATTGTGTGAAGCGACACAAAAATCCGTAGGCCAACCTATGTATAATAGTTTTGACGTCAATAGTATAGGTGGAGTGAGGATTTGAAGTTTGTGGATTTAGAATTCCAATTCTTTTAAGCTATTGAGTTCTAAACTAATAATTTGTATAAATTCATTATATTTCTTAAAACAAATATAGAGTTTGGACTAAATCTACTGAGTTCTATCGACAGCAATTACAAGGCTAGCTCCGAATTTGGACATCAATGGCGAAGACACCATTCTTCGCGCCACTTCACCTAACAAGAAAATAACTATATATATACAACAATAATCATATCTCAGTGTCAAACAAGTTAGAATCTATAAAAGATAACTTATATATAGAGAGAGAGCCGATGTCATTTAAAAATAATACAAAATAAACATTAATTTAGGACATGGATGTAAAGTCTTGTAATTAACCTGCACAAACCCAACTAAAATCAAATACACACTGAGTTATGACACTAAAATGACAACTTGTGGAAAATCATGCGTGAGTTCACGGTAAAGGGAGTTACAATAGTAAGTGGTCCTGGATTGTGACGCACCACAGTAGATATCATGACAGAGCTGTGGTCCTATGGATACATTATCCTGCTAGGAAGTTCAAGCCTAATGAGGCCAGACATATATACTATTTTGAGTATTGATCCAATAAGACCTTTTTCTTGCTGAAAGGAAGACATACAAGGGAAAGGACGTTTACGATTGAGGATTGTGACTTGAGAAGAGGAATGTTTGTGATAACGCTGACCAGTGAGCATGTCAGTGAAAATAGCCAAAGAGGATGTTAGAGCTAGAGATCGACCAGTGTGAATTGCCTTGTGGTCACATATAACTTCCAATTCTTAGTAATGCAGCATTGTCCGATCGACAAACAACAACAACAACAATAACAACCCAGTATAATCCCACTAGTGGGATCTGGGGAGGGTAGTGTGTACGCAGACCTTACCCCTACCCTGGGATAGAGAGGCTGTTTCCAAATGACCCTCGGCATCCTTCACTCCAAGAACTCCCCACCTTGCTCTTGGGGTGACTCGAACTCACAACCTCTTGGTTGGAAGTGGAGGGTGCTTACCATCAGAGCAACCCACCTTGTCTAACATTGTCCGATCGACAAAGTTAGACAATAAATATTATTGGCGATTAAGCACTAATAATATGATTGTGCTTCGAAAAAGTCCCCGAGTAATGCAAAAGTCAAGAGCCTAACCAGGTCACCTAAACGTTGTTGGTAATAGGTTAAGTATTTACGGTTCATAAATCTCGATGATATGTGAACGATCACAATATATATGATATATATAATATATGGCTTATTTCCAATGCGCATAAGCTTGACTATTTCACTTTTTAAAAATCTAATGCAGTTTATAAGTGGTATTTTCCTATCCCTTAAAATGTCACATGAAAATCATTCTGATGAAATGTATCACCTTCTTTTTTTTTTTGGTCATCCATTCGTGTCAATCACATTCTTTATTATGACTGAAGTTATGACCTGTTTCAGCTGTTTAGTTAAATATCTTTTCTCTTAATTTCTGTGGTAAAATTTGATTTCTGAATGAAATAAATGTTTCTAGATAACTAATCAATGTCAGTTACTTGAACTTTACAATTGAAAAACGTAAAATAAACAGCTTGACTAAGATAGGAGTATTATCTAACTGGATGATTAAATTTTAGTTCGAAATATTAATTAAAAATACAGAAATGAACGAAATACTTTATTTGACTATAAAGTCAAATTAAATCATTTTGCTTAAACTATTACAAAAGAATACCTACAATGTCAAGGTTAGCTATAATTTGACCTATGTCTTAGCCCCTTGTATTTCCAACGACAACATTTTCAATGATATGCAACACAAACTACAATGTGATAACCCCAAATATTATCAGAAACAAATCAATCTCACTCATACAAATTTGGATGTTTCTCACTTCACATACACAGACCAAACTTCTTGGTTCATGTTTGAAAAACACATCAAAATATGGTCCTACATCTAACAAAATTCTTCACCTTGGGCCCGCAAACCAATTTGACCTAAAGCCAGCATGACATTATATGGGTCCCACTAAAGTTAGTATAATAGGAGTGCTAACCAACCCATGGAAACTCTCAAAAGATTTTGGGGTCTACTTTTTTTTTTTTTTAAAACTTTGGTGTGATATGCTAACTGATATGACAAAGAGAAAGCCCCACAAACAAACCTAAAGTTGAAAGGAGGAAAACAGTTGGGAACCATCAACCATGTCAGAAGATGAAAAAGTTCAAGAAAAACCATACAAAGAAAGGGGAAAAGAAAAACAGAAGCTTACATATACACAAAAAGCACAGAAATTTGTGAAAAGTAAAAAAGAAAACAAAGGAAAAACTTCATATAAACACAGTAGAGTGTAATGATTCCAAGATTTAATTTGCTTAAAGATGTAGTAAAACGTTTTGATGTAGTTTTCTAATAAGGAAAATAGCATATAAACTCTTCTCATCCCATTTGAATGTCTAATTGCTTTTTTTCAGATATATTAGGGAAACATATTAGTCACTATATACTACTCCATAGGATTGCAAGATTCTGTGTTTTCACGATCTTCCGTGTAAATTCTTAGTATTTTACTTTTAAAACTACAAAAAAAGGTTAATGATATTCAACACTGCTCCTTAATATATTAATCGTTTGTTCTCCAACCAATATGGCACCTGATTTGATAATAGAAATAAGGAAATCTTAAGTTACTAAACAGCTTTAACCAAACAGATCTTCTGTCTAACTCAATTTCGAAAGTTAACTTATAAAGTTAGAATTATCCATAACCACATAAGTAAAACACAACTCATTCCCTTAAACTAACATGAGACAATCTAACACCATTCCTCTTTACACGCTTTGGGCTGGGCATCTGGCATAAACATAATATGAAAGCTAATATCAAGCAAATCAAGAATAGGATGGGTTTGATGATATCATAGTGAAAAATTGAAAATTCTAAATTTAACTCAGCCTTAAAAACTAATTTGTGAGGCGATAATTGCCTAATATCATATACGTAAACAATAGTCCGTTGCCTTATCTAATTTGGACAGTCTTAACAAACGAATTATTCATTAAGTTATTACTCCAGTTCTTATCCATTGGATTTTAGGAAAGAAAACTTCAATAGAGAAACAAAAAAAAAAGAAAAGGAAAAGCAATAAAGGGGAAAAGCTGAATTTGAATTTTTGTTGTCTGGTAACTTCATGCATTGCCTTAATAGTAGCCAGCAAAATGATATCATAAGCACTGCAATTATTTAGACCCCCCCACACTCACTTATTAAATCATGCAAAATATTAAAAGGTCACCATTTAACGAATCCCAAGAAAACAAAATCTATTCCTTTTTCTCTTTGAATTTTCCTTACTTGCTGGCCGTTGACTGATTACTTCTAAAATCATCGCACTATCACTTTATTTCTTTTCTTGTTTCCTTCCTTGCTTTACTCCTCTCTCAATTCTCCAATGTTTTAAAAAGTTTTGTTTCGAATTTGTGAATGAAGCATAAACTTTACTAATGAATAAATAGAGGAAAGAAAAAGAAAAGATTAAATTCCCTATGTAACATGTTGGCTAATTTTGTAGACTAATTAACAATCTGCTATGGTACCTATCTCTATGATTTTAAGATGAATCTCAAGAGCTAATCCCTAGATTGTTTTGAGGACAGTTAAAAAACTGGAGGACAAATTTCGGGGTTTTGTTTTTCAAATGCTAGAATAAGGAATAATAAAATTCATATAGATAATTCCCATGTTTCGACAAGAATATCTGAGTATTCAACTATTCATCCCTTATAAAATAATAATTTTTCTTCATGTCACAAGTTTTGAAAATATCATATAGCTGATCCTAACTTAATTATGTTAGTTATGATATTTTCATTTCTTGTGGATCTACTATTTAAAAATACTTTCTTGATTATGGATCTACGATAAAAAATTTAATGCGTAATCTCAATATTCAATATGTATTCTCAAATTATCTTAGTTTTTAAAAATTCAATCGTTTCATTTTATCAAGTTCAATATTAGCCAGATTAGTCAATATTGTCTTTTTCGATACAATCTAATTTTGTAACAACTAATTTTGTTGTTGGTTGATTGGTCATGTTTTATTCGTGAAACGGCTTGAACCGATATTAATTTGAATACGATGAAATCGATCTATTAGATGAAATAAGTATACATTCAATCTAATAAGTAGCTTGTCTTAGATTTGAAAAATTTTGTGTATTGTTGTTGTTGTCACAAGTTTTGAAAATTGTAAGCCCAAAATCTTCTTTTGAAACTTTAGATACCCCATTTAAGAATTCCTGCAAAATTGTTTTTTTTTTTTGGTGGGCCATGTATTTTGTCTCTACTTAAATATAGTAGGATTACACATTGGGGGTAATACTACACTTCTCCATCACAAAAAAATTATCAAAGGTAAGTAAAATGGGTGACCTTCACTCCATTGCTTACAGTAGCAGTAGCTGCTCTTCCCTAGGCCTAGGAGGTTGGGATTTCCATGACCTTCAAGTTTTCAACACTGACATTTCTCCATGTAAAAACTCTACTTACTTTTCACTCTTCAATTTCTCTCTTCTTTTCATTTTCTTATATATTAACCTTCAATTGTTACTGTTTTTGTTGGTATATATATATAGTTATGGAGAACACTCCACCATTTCTGTCCAATCTTGATTCTGACTTCTCCAGTGGCTATCTTCAAGATGCTTTATTCAAATTCAGTTCTAAAAGAAGACGTTTGTTATTGTTTGATGATAATGAGAATTATCAAACTAAAGATTCAAACGATTCCATGAAGGTATATAGGTGAATTATATACATTCTGAATCTTTTTTTTTAATATTTTTTGTCAATGTTTTCTTATTTTATGTGCAGAATTTGTGGAGTTCAAACATGGACCAGCATTTTTCTGAGGATTGTGATTCCTTTAGCCAGTTAACTAAGTGTGATAGCTTTTCGGGTAATTCTAATTCTTCCCTTTTTCTTTTCACTATAATAATTCTCTTTCTTGAATGACCTTAATTTAGGCTCTTAGCAATATTTTAATTTAGCTAGAAATGGAATTGAATTCAATTGTTGTTTAAGAGGCTGAATATTCCTATTCTATTTTCTGTTTTTAAATTGAATTCAATGATTAGTAACAGCCGTTATAATTTGCACATTAAATTGAAATTAAGAGACGAGATTTCTGTTATGATAAGGGAAGCAATAAAATTCTTAATGATTATTGTGTGTATGGTGTTATTAATGAGCAAAATGATTGAGGAATATTCCAATATTACAACAGATGTGAAAAGAACAGAGGAGGAAGCCATCTCAGCTTCTCATGAAACTTACAATTATTCTTCAGCATCATCTCATGATCAAAAAGTGAATACTCAACACTCCAATTCCGATAAAGAAGTCCTACGACAATATCCCACACACCCCAGTTTTCCTACTGGTAACTCTCTCTACTTCTAATCATATTTACTGAATACTAGAATTATTTTTTTTGTTTGTTTATTGAAGTTAAACTCATTAATTTGTTTGTTGTATTTTTGTGTGTTAGCGTTGGGTGGAATACGTCTTTTACTGGGTGAGTTTGCGTCATTTAGGCTGTGTCGTGTAGGTTCAATTAAATTAATTACTTTCGTCTCAAATTATGTATACATATGTAAAAAAATAATTTAAAATATATATGTATAATAAAAGCATGCTCAATCATTCTGAACTCACTGTCTCTACCCTTAAATTCGCCTTTTATTTGGCTGTGATCGATATATAAAATGAACTCTTCTATCTTGTGTGTGTCACCGTCTTGTGTGGCTGTTTTTATTTCTCTTTATTTTGTGGACTGCAGCTTTTATTTTTCATGACGGCAGAGTCATGCATATCGATTAGTTTTGCTATCGGTTTTCAAGAAATGACATACCGTTTGCCAATTTCAAATTTTTGCATAAAAGTCTTTCAACTTTATTAATGTGTTTATAATCAAATTTTCACTCACCAATTTAAAATCTCCTCCCCCTTTCTACCTCAACAAAGGATAACACATTTGCACTAGCGGCTCTGTTTTGATTTTTACTATGTATTCTGTTGCCGTTGTTTCTGTATAAGATAGACCAAAAATTGATGAAATAATAGTACAAGTATGGCGTTCCTCAAAGTTATATCTATGCACTCTTGTGATCTGTACTGGTTTCACTTTTTTTTTAAAGCCATACGTTACCAAAAGCCACTGACCATAGTCCAACATTAACTAATGCCGTTATTAACTTATAATTTTGGTATTTGAATTATATTCGTAACTGTAGCGCCATTAATTACGGAGTATAATTATTTTCCAATTATAAAGTTGTATAGTCTAATAAGTTATTTTCTTAATTATTTGAAGGAGGAAGTGATCAGAAGAGATCAAAGAAAAGGATGACAGCAAAAGTGGTGTATCCATTTGGCGTAGTGAAGCCAGGAGGACAGGAAGGGGACGTGACGTTAAACGACATAAACGAGAGGATTCTGATGAGGCCGACCCGACCGGTAAGGCATCCGGTCGGAGATTTCGCCTGTCGGCCAACAGTATCTCCGACCGGACCGGGGTTGTCCGGCAAGACTGTGGTGGCACTCACTAAAATTCATACCCAAGGGAGAGGGACAATCACAATTATAAGGACTCGAGGTTGAGCAAATAGAGGACCTAGGATTGACTTGTCAATTTCTTAGAAAATTTTCTAGAGGAGGGGTGTGAGTAGGGAATTCAGAATTTAGGAGGATAATGTGTAGTTAAGTTTCTTTCGGGGGGGGGGGGGGGGGGGGGAAAAA
>AWOL01S0009589.1:4879-94890 GCA_000715115.1 Nicotiana otophora | reverse complement strand
GCAAAACATGTTTCATTCTTGTGTTGGGTAAAAAGCAAGTTTATATGAAATGTATATATATGGAGGTAATTAAGTGGATGTATAGATCATACTTACTCCTATGTTTGTTACTGAACACAAGAATGAAACATGTTTTGCTTTAGATTTACTTCTGACAATGAAAGATTTCCTAAGGACTGTGTTGATCTTTAAAAGGACGTTCTTTGTACGTAGTGACCAGATGGATTGAACTATCCAATTAAAGTCGAAAAGCCACTCACTCGACTGAAAAAGGTTCTAATATTAAGCTAAAAATTTATATAATAAGAATCGAATTAATTGTGGATTTATTAAAACAAACGAGTAGTAATTTTTGTTGATTTATTACTATGAAAAAATCTCAGCTATACATGATGCAAAAGTTATTTGAAAACTTAAATTACTAAATATAAAATTGGATATATTATTAACTCCTAAATTAAAAGTTAGTGTTAGGTTGTTGTAAAGGAGCTCACCGATTGTACAGTTGTCACTTAGGTCTTAGACCATAGTTAGGCTAATTAACTAGAGTAGTTAGTTTGTTAATAGTCTGTTAGTTATATATTAACAGTGTAAATTGAAATTGAGGCAGTTAAGCGGAAATAACATAAAATCATTTCACAATTTTTCTCTACATTTTCTCTGCAACTCGATCTTCTCCACTCGCTTTCATCTAATTCTCCAAATCTGTGAGAATTAACATGGTATTAGAGCTTTAATCGTGTGAATCTAGGGGTATTCTTCGCGGATTTAGTCAAAAATCAAGAGATTCACCGAAAATTTGCTTGCTGATTTGTGCCCTAATTTCAATGGCGGGAGATACAGTCGAAGAACAGGAATTTGCTGAATAATCAAATATGCAGGAATCGATTGTGATTGATCACAATCATCCTTTACATCTGCATCCTTCTGATGGACCGAGTTCACTAGCATTGGGAATTCAATTGATCGGAATGGAAAACTATACACTTTGGAGCCAAGTTATGGAATTTTCATTGCTAACACGAAACAAGCTGGGTTTTGTTGATGGTTCGATCACCAGAGATACCAATGGAACTAGGTTCAATCATCTATGGGATCGTTGCAATGCAATTATCAAATCATTGCTAGGCACAACGTGAGTCGCGATTTGCTGAGTGGTATTCTGTTTCGCTCAAGTGCTCGAGCAATCTGGGAAGACCTTCGTGAGAGGTTTGATAAGGTGAAGTCTTCACGAATGTATTATCTAGACAAAAAACGTTTCACCCTAACTCAGGGAACCTCGTCAATATCGGCGTATTATTCAAAGTTAAAAGATTTGTGGGATGAATATGATTCAATCATCCCTGCTCCACCTTGTGACTGTGAAAAGTCAAAAAAACACCTTGCGCATTTACAGTATCAACGACTTTGGCAGTTTTTGATGGGCTTAACTGATGGCTATAGTCAAGCTCGGAACCAGATATTAATGAAAAACAAGGCACCTTCTGTGAATCAGGCATATGCCATGATTTTGCAAGATGAGAATCAAAAAATGGTTGCTGGTAGTCAAACTATCCCTATTGAATCCATGGAACCAACTGCCCTGTTTACTTCCAGGAATAATACTTAGAAGCAGAAAATAAATTATAACATGAAGTGTGATTTCTTTCACATGAGGGGTCACACTAGAGAGGGTTACTACAAACTTATGAAGTGCGACTACTGTAATATAAAAGTCCATCTCAAGGAGAACTGCTATAAGATTATAGGTTATCCAGTTGATTTTAAGTCAAAAAAGAAGGGGGCTTCTATAAGTGGTCATTTGGCTAAAACAGAAGTGCAGTCAGTACAACAACCATCAGTGCCTCAACCTCTTGTGTTTACACCGGATCAGTACAATCAAATTTTGTAAATGCTAAACAACATGCCATCCTTTTTCAGACTCTAGTGCTCACATGGCAGGTATATCTTTTCCTAGTGCACATTTGGCAGATACTTCTTGTTATGTTCCTACAAAGTAATCTAGTTGGATAGTGGATATTGGGGCTACTAATAACATGTTTAGCAATAATCAGTTATTGTTGAATGGTATTGAAATAGGAAGTTCATGACAAGTTCAAATGTCAACTAGAGAGTCTACTAGGATTATTCATGTTGGGGACTGTGAGTTGACTGGAGGTGAACTACTTAAGGATGTGTTATGTGTGCCCGATTTTAAATTTAATCTTTTGTCAGTTTCTTAAGTGACAAAGGATTTGAATTATTGTGCAACATTCTATCCTGACTTCTTTGTGTTACAGGAGCATTTCAGTGGGAGGCTGAAGGCGATTGGTAGAGAACAAGATGGCCTATATATGTTGAAGTCAGGGTCCAGAAATGCCTTTCTTACTCACAGTAAATTAATGGCAGTACAAACAACTACAGATTCAGAGATTTGGCATAAACGATTAGGACATGTTCCCATGGCTGTACTAAGGAGAAAATTTCCTTTTTTCAGAATAAGTATAGTTTTACTTTGGACAATTGTGATATGTGTCCACTAGCTAGACAAACTAGGATTGCTTTTCCAACACATGCTAGCAGGTCCACTGAACCATTTCAATTGCTACATTTGGATGTCCGGGGTCCTTATAACACTGCTACTTATGATGGCATGAAGTATTTTCTTACTGTTGTGGATGACTTCTCGAGATGGACTTGGACATTTATGATGAGAGCTAAATCAGATGTTTCTTGTTTGCTTAAATCATTTATTGTCATGGTTTTGACTCAGTTTGAAAAGAAGATCAAGGTGGTTAGGTCTGATAATGGTGCAGAGTTTTTTAACTCTACTTGTGGAGCTCTGTTTAACACATATGGGATCATACACCAAAGGTCATGTTCGTACATACGCCAACAAAATTGGGTGGTTGAACGAAAGCATAGACATATCCTTGAGACTGCTAGAACCTTTAAGTTTCAAGGTGGTCTACCCTCAAGATTTTGGGGTTGTTACATTGAAGCAGGAGTGTATATCATCAACAGAGTTCCCTTGTCTGTTTTAGATAATAAGTCTTCCTTTGAGGTTCTGTATAATCGTATTCCCTCTCTCTCACAGTGGAGAATCATAGGATTCGTAGGTTATGCCTCTACTCTACCCAAGCAAGCTAGGTTTAGTCCTAGGGCTATTAAGTCAGTTCTACTTGGTTATGGTGTATTTCAAAATGGCTATAGGCTTTATGATCTTGAGAAACAAAAGGTCTTCATCAATAGAGATGTGGTCTTCAATGAATCCATCTTCCCACTCAAGACTACACAAGGCAATTCTGAGATGTCCTTTCTAGAGGAGGTTGATCCTTGCAAATTTTCTATAGATGCTTACACTCTTCATGTTCCTCCCTTGTCCTCTATTGACTCTTTAGTACCTGTAAGTTTACCTAGTGAGGTTGACCAGTTTTCCATAGAGGCCACAGGGCCTCCTAATTACTCTAATAATGATACAATGCTTCATGATCCTAATTCCTCTACTAGTGAGGCCATGCTTCCTGATCCTGTTCCTGCTTCACAATCATCTTCACAGGAGCCTATTCCTGCACCATCTACAGGGCCTCGCAAATCTAGCAGAACTTCTAAGCCACTTATATGAATGAAGGATTTTGTCATCCTTGCCAAGCCTCAAGCTGCTCAAACTTGCTCTTATCCTCTTTCTCATGTGGTCTCTTATGATTCACTTTCTTCCACTTATCAAAGCTTCCTCACCAGGTTCTCAACAGAGGTTGAACCCATAACTTATGCACATGCAGCCAAGGACCCGCACTGGGTTCAAGCTATGCAACTTGAAATCAAGGCATTAGAGGATAACAACACTTGGAAAGTGGTTTCTTTGTCATAGGAGAAGAAGGCCATTGGTTGCAAATGGGTCTATAAAATTAAATACAAGGCCACTGGGAAGTGGAAAGGTTCAAGGCTCCATTAGTAGCTAAAGATTATAGCCAGCATGAGGGCCTTGATTACCAAGAGACATTCTCTCCCATAGTTAAAATGGTAACTGTACGAGCTGTCATTTCTATTGTTGTTGTCAAGCATTGGACCATCCACTAAATGGATGTCTACAATGCGTTCTTGCAAGGGGATCTCCAAGAAGAGGTCTACATTAGCTTTCCACAAGGATTCACCTCTACAGCAGGGAAACATAATGCATGTCGACTTCTTAAATCTTTATATGGACTTAAACATGCTTCAAGGCAGTGGAACTTGAAGCTTACCACTACCTTGCTATCTTTTACATTCATTCAGAGTCACCTAGACTACTCCCTTATCACCAGGAGATCTTGTGGGAAGATTGTAGTGATCTTAGTATGTGTCGATTATCTCCTAATCACTGGTGATGATTTGAGCATGATAGAAAAAACTAAAAGTAATCTGCATTAGAGTTTCAAAATTAAAGACTTGGGGAAACTCAAGTACTTTTTTGGCATTGAGTTTGCTCGAAGTAAAGAAGGTATTCTTATGCACCAAAGGAAATACGCCTTAGAGCTTATCTCTGATATGGGACTAGCTGGAGCAAAGTGTGTGGGTGCTCCTTTGGAGCTTAGTCACAAGCTCACATCTTCTGAGTTTAACAAACACGTTGGTGACACCTCTGATGCCTTGTTGAGTGATCCCAGTGTTTACCAGAGATTATTGGTAGGCTTTTGTACCTCACCATTACTAGGCTTGACATTGCTTACGACGTGCAAAATCTTAGTCAATTCATGCATTCTCCAAAGGTTTCTCATATGGAAGCTGTTGTTCGTTTGGTTCGATATATATTAAATCTTCTCCTCGCATGGGTATTCTTATGTCTGCTGTTGCTGATAATACCTTGACAGCTTTTTCTGATGTTGATTGGGCTTCGTGTTCTATCACGAGGCGATATGTCACAAGCTATATGGTTAAATTTGGTGCGTCTCCAATTTCTTGGAAGTCCAAGAAGCAAACCACCATTTCTAGAAGCTCTGCTGAAGCAGAGTATCGAAGTCTTGCTTCAACAGTTGCTGAGCTCGTATGGCTTGCTGGTTTGTTCAAGGAATTTGCTGTGGATATTCAATTGTATGTCTCTCTACTTTGTGATAGTAAGTCCACTATTCAGATAACTGCTAATCCTGTGTTTCATGAGCGCACTAAACACATTGACATCGATTGTCATTTCTTTCGCGAGAAGGTGCTTCAAGGCCTCGTTCATATCCAATATCTACCATCCTCTGAGCAGCAAGCTGATATCCTGATTAAGGCCCTCACCATCCTTCAACATCGTTATCTCTTGTCCAAGATAGGGATGAAGAACATCTTCATCACCCCTAGCTTGAGGGGAGTGTAAAGGAGCTCACCGATTGTACAACTGTCACTTAGGTGTCCTTAGGTCTTAGACCATAGTTAGGTTAATTAACTAGAGTAATTAGTTTGTTAATAGTCTGTCAATTAGTTATATGTTAACAGTGTAAATGGTTATTAAGACGGTTAAGCGGAAACAACAGAAAATCAATTCCACAATTTCTCTCTCTACATTTTTTATGCAACTCGATCTTCTCCACTCGCTTTCATCTAATTCTCCAAATCTGTAAGAATTAACACTTGTGTCGGAATACGAATTGGCAATGGTGTACGTGTGGGCTTTGCTTCTTTTGTTTATTGCCGTAGATCTTCTCGTAAACTGTTTACCTTTTTTTCTTCTCCTGCTTCTTAACCCCGTCAAGTAATGCTTCTATTTTCTTGAAAAGGAACTTAAATAAATTGGAAGAGTACGAGCTAAAGTTGTTTTTCTTTTCTTTATAGATTTGTTATTTACCATTTTTTTTTTTATCAAACTCTTCTAATCTTTATGGAATTTGAAATTACTAGAAAGAGACATCAGGAGAAAGCTCATAAAGATATAAACGTAAAGGGTTAAGGACTTAATGGTTAGCAATTAACATTGGATAAATTGTAAATTGTTTATTAAAATTTTATAATCTCTAAGTAATCCCTTTACATCATGTTGACAATTTTGTCATA
This sequence comes from Nicotiana otophora, assembly GCA_000715115.1. Taxonomy (NCBI): domain Eukaryota; kingdom Viridiplantae; phylum Streptophyta; class Magnoliopsida; order Solanales; family Solanaceae; genus Nicotiana; species Nicotiana otophora. The sequence goes on along the minus strand of AWOL01S0009589.1, from coordinate 88,899 downwards.
CCAATTTATAAAATGATCAAATACGCGTCAGGCCTGTTTTTAGAAAAATTTAAAAGAAGTGTCAGGTTATGAGAAAAAGAAATAGTTGGAGGAAAGCAATGCATGTGACTAAAGTTAACTATCCCTTTGACTATTGCATCCTAAGGCTTTATATATTATGTTGAATTGGTAAGGGGTGAAGGGATAAAAAGAAAAAAGAAAAAAGAAAAAAGAAAAAAGAAAAAGAAAGGACCATAAGGAAAAAGAAAAATACAAAGAGAAATAAAGGAAAAGGTAAAGCGTTGATAAAAATTCCTTGACAAGTACAGTTTCTGTGTAGATAAACAACTCTGGCATTCTTTTATCTGGCATTCTTTTATTTTTAGTATACCCAAAAAATAATATATTTCTATATGAGATTATTTTTATTTACATAATTTTTTATAGTTTGTTTTATATCATAAATTTTAACGTCTTCCTTTGTTTCTTTAATTTCGTGCTCAACTGAATATATTTACATAGATTGAATCGGAGGGAGTAGTTCATTTCTCATTTAAACTTTTAATAATGAATTTCAACAACAACAACAACAACCCAGTATAATCCCATTAGTGGGGTCTGGGGAGGGTAGTGTGTACGCAGACCTTACCCCTACCCTGGGGTAGAGAGGCTGTTTCCAAATGACCCTCGGCATCCTTCCCTCCAAGAACTCCTCACCTTGCTCTTGGGGTGACTCGAACTCACAACTTCTTGGTTGGAAGTGGAAGGTGCTTACCATCAGAGCAACCCACCTTGTCAACTAATGATGAATTTCGATGAAGTGAAAGTCAGTTTCCTTAAGAGAAAATAGTGATTTAACTAATAATATTGTCGGAACAATATTTAGAAGATACAACAATCATGCTTTACCAATGTCGCGTCCTATCCTTTATATAAATGTACATATTATTCTCAAATATTCATAAACTAAAGCAGTCCGCATTGTAAAATGATATCTTAATGGTTGCGGAAGCACAATTATTATGGGGAAAAAAGAATTACTCGTTAACCCGTAAACAAAATTAGTTTAGTTGATTATTGAAAAAACATTACCTGTCACGGTGTCACCCATTTCACACTTCAAGATTCCTTCAGTTTCTGATGGCTTAAATGACTAAACGAATTTAGTAACTTAAAATTTAGTGAAAATTTCAACAAAGAACTATGAAACGAAGTTGCTTAAATCACCAATTTAATTAAGTTGTCCTAAATCACCAATTTTCCACCATTTTAAGTTGATCATGCAGAGCTTACACACGTCATTTAATGATTTGTTCGTTTTGAACTGACATTTGTAATTGTAACTCACACATTAGGTCTGTTGGACTCGATGTTTACGAGACACACGTGTGTCAAGTAGAGATATCTAACTCATCAAATATTAGGAATTGTTTTGTAGGGAAACAAGTTATCTCGGGATTATAATAATGAGATTATAATACAGAAATTAAATAATAAAGAGATTATTTGGTGAATATATTTTTATTGGAAGATGTTTGTTTTATTGGACTAAAAATGATATATACAAAGTATAATATAAACATGTGTTTGATGTATACTAGATAAGTTGGGATGAACTTTTATTTTCTATTTTAATCTTAGATTGTTTAAAGGACTTTGGGGGGAGAGACTTGGAGAAGGGCATCTTTATCATTTTAATATTTATTCTGGGATTAATTAATTCCGAGAATATTATTTCACCATCAATGTGGAATACAATAATACCAATTGCGGGATTAATTGATCCCGAGATTGCTAATGTTGGATTAAAAAATTCAACCAAATACTAGATAAAATAATTTTGTATTTAATCTCTTGATTATTATTCCTTATCCAACATACCAAATAACTCTTTAAGGTATTTAAGTGACCAATAGAAATAACTTAAAAGAGCTATCTACGTATTTCGCCTAAAAGTTATAAGGTGACTAACTGAGAATGTCTACATGCCATACTTCTATTGAATTCCATAATAGAAGTATTGTTAATTTGAATTCCAAACATTAACTCTTACAAATAACTCGACTTGACTAAGAGAAATAATCTTTTTATCTTCAAAAATAATATTGATATTAATGCTTGTACAAACAAAGTAAGATGCATATTTTATGGTATATGCCTTCTTTAATGGGTAGCTATCGATCGAAGAATTGAGGTAATACAAATAACTTTGAAAATCAAGATTTGATTCTCAAGTCTCAACCGGTGGGACATTAGGTGAATTTTTTTTATATCTTTTTAAGTCCAAGTTAATAGCAGAGTTATTAATACTTGATGAATTAATTGAGATACGATGAAAATAGTTGAAACAGCGCCGTCTAGGAAAAAAGAAACATATCGAAGGAAATTATATAAAAGTTAAAGTTAGTATAAATGTGGGTGGAAGGTCCATGCTCCATAGTCCATAAATTTTATGCACAATAATTTGCAATGAGTAGCATAGGGAACACAGGTCAACATTAGTTTCATAAAAGGAGAACCATTTCCCATCAACACTAGTCAAGGACAAGTCATCCTATCTATCCATTGGCAAAACATGATCTGGTAAAAAGAAAATCATCACCCTATGCTTAAAGTTAATGCGTAGGGACCCTAATTAATCATTAGTTTAATGTGCATAGTTTGTGTTCAATTTGAAATCTGTTATATTAGTGATTAGGTGTGAGCTAGGTAGTTCTAGGCAAATACCTTGTTTGAAAACTATGAAAAGAAGGCCAACGGAAGGCAAATCTTGGTAAATTATCCTTTAATTTCCTTTGTTCGTCAAGGAAGGGAAAGTACAATAATTTGAATAGTGGATACTTTATTCCCTCTTGGACTCGCTAAAAAGGAAAAAAAACACAGATTATAAACTATCTCTCTAACCAAACATGCGAAGGGAATGATATGTCAAAGAGAGCTCTATCCATCGGAACAAACTCGATTGATGCTCGGCCTGGCTCGATATTATAATAAGCTCGTTTGGCTCGACTCGTTCGCAGCCTACAAACAACACATTATAAATTTAAATAAATTATCCCGCGTTATGGGGCAACCTAATAAGTATCTCGCGTTTACACAGGGTCCGCAAAAGGACTGCGCCTAAGGGTGTGATGTAGACAGTCTACCATAATTTAGTAAATCACAAGGTTGAGAGGGAATTATATTCAGTAATCGCGTGTTTTCTCATATCTTACAAAGCCACAAGTGACTGCATTTATACAAGTCACAAAACAATCAAAAAACTAGGGAGTATGCTAAGTGATAGCTTCTACAAATAACTTAAAGTTTTAATACATGTATGACTATTGCATTGAGATGAGTACAAACTCTACAATGCAATATAACCATCCTTATCTCGTGTAAGCTTATCTTTATCATGATCAGCTTCTTCAACACTTCCCCTTAAGCTAGAGGGGTGGAATTACCACTCCTAACTTGCTTCGAAAACCTGCAAACATCTGCTTAGTCAATGCCTTAGTATGGATGTCAGCTAGCTAGTCTTTTGATCGAACAAACCTTGTGACAAGTTGACCACTAGAAACCTTTTCTCTAACAAAATGATAGTCCATCTCAACATGCTTTGTTCTGGCATGCATTACTGTGAGCACGCGATTTTTGCCTGACTGAAAATACTCCTATAAAATTCACAAAAAATAGATTTTTCTAATTATTTTAATTTTCATAGAATTTTTAGGATTTTTTGGTTAATTTTTGTGTGCATTTAGTTGCATTTTTTAATATTTAAAATTATAAAAAATACCAAAAAATGTCTAAAGTATTCCTTGCATATCATCTTAGGTTTAATTGCATTTAGGATTTAATTGCATGAGTTAATTGCATTATTGAACGAAAAATCACAAATTATGAGTCATTTTTACATTTTTAGCTTTTAATTGCAAATTAGTATTTTTCTTTCATTAGTTTCAAGTTAATTAATTATTCTAATAGATAATTAATTTAATTCTACAGATTAGGTTTGATTTAGGATTTGGTTTAGGCTTTTAATTAACTTTATTAGAATTTAAAAATCAAGAAAAAAGAAAAACAAAGAAATAAAGAAAAGTAGAAAAGAAAGAACAAGATTTGCTTGGTTCAAAATTGGGCCACAACAATTTCAGTGGCCCAAGATCCCTCAAACCACGCGGCCCAATTTTCCTTTAAACTCACACCCAATCCAGCCTAGCTCCACTTAACCGGACCAACCCGCCCCAACGCCCTCTTAATCCCAACCACTCATCCCCTCTCATCTAACGGTCACTATCTCTCCCCACCTTGATATATAAACCCTTATTATAATTTTTACAACCCTAAAACTCTAACCTAAGACATCCAAAATGGCGCTCATTTCCTCGCCTCTGTCTGCCACTACAACACGCACAACTCGCCGGAATCAGGCGAGTTAGCTCACAAACTCGTGCACATGATCCTTCCTCTCTTCCTCCTCCATGTCACCCGTCCTGTAACGACTCCTGATAAAAAATATTCCCTTCTCTCCTATGCCTCACACGCTCTTGATTTTGAGAACGATTTTGGATAAATGGTAGCCGTAGGATCTGAGGGATTCAAGATCCTAGGTCTCCATTTGTCCGATTTGGTTCACAAAGAAAGGGAATCAAATTGTTTTGTGGATTTTTCGGATAGAAAAGGAATTTTGGGGCATGGCTTAGAGAAAAAGGTATGGAAGCTTCTAGTTTAGGTATATATAGAGATGTTAAGAGATTTTTTTTGATAGACACGATTTTGGACAGAAAACTTTAGAGAGCATTCTAGGATTTTGAGGAACTTTTGAATTGGGGTCTAACTTTTCTTTTTCAGCGTCCAGTAAAAAAATATTGTTTCAATCATCTTCCTTCTAATTTTTCATCTCTAATCATAGAATTAGTTTGAACTCCGAAGTTTTGTTCGAGGGTCGATTTCAATCGTCGTTTCGAGTTCCTTTTCTCTGTTACATTTGAGTCGAAGCCCTTTTTCTATGTTGCTGCGCAGAAGGTTTTGCTCAAGTTCTAGTTTGGACGTCGTTTTCTTCATTGTAATTCTAGTTATCACGATAATCTATTGAAGTTGTTGTTCATTTAAGAGGTCATACTTTAAACTGTATTATTCTTCCGTTCTCCAGATTTTGTGTCATGAATATTGGTATTATTTGCTTAATTTCTCTTATTTCTATATCTTGGCTTATATGACGATATTTTGAACATTTTTGAACTTTGAATTGATGAGTTTATTTTCAACAGTCATGCCGTAGATTTTGATTTTTCTTACCGACATGCTTATGCTGTTTATTTCTGAGCTAGCATATTAAAATGGGTAATTTAAGTTATATACTTGTTTGTCTCTTTTGCCTCCATGGTTTACTGTGAGAAGTTGGTCCATAATTTGGATGAATGTATTCGATCTCTGGTCTTTAGTTATTAGCTTAATATATTGGAATAGTGAGAGTGATTAAGAGACTATAGTAAAGGATTAATATCCACAGCACTGGCAGAAATGGAATGGGAAGAACGATAAAGTCAGAATTGGTTATTACTGTAAAATGGCTATCACTGTAATGTCCAGAAATGACTTCATTCTTTATATGAAGGTTCATCTCTCTTTCTGTTATGTTTTCTCAGTAAAGTTTACATCACTTTTGTTTTGATTTTACTTGCCTGATACGAATAAGTTCTGTTTCTGAGTTATCCCAAATTTTGTTCAATACCACGTTGAATATGTTTCATGTTTAGCTCATTGTTTTCAGCCAATCATATGGTGAATCATATGGTTATTTCTCTTAAGTGGATAATTTTTATATAGGAAACATTGTTACTCTGTATTAGCGTGTTATTTCGCTTGCTATGTGATTGTGGGTCTGCAATTGAAGATTCCCATTCTGTAAGTAATCGAAACCAAATTGGCCATGTTAATTTTTGGTACTTTTGTGTTCACACTTGGTCTACTGCCTCAGTATTATTTTATTTTGTTTCGTTTGTGTTTGTGTTCCCATTCTGTATCTCTGTATTTTATTTCGTTTATGTTCATGTTTTGTGTTTGTGTTCATATGTTTTAGTGTTACATTTTGTGTTCACGTTTCTGTGTTATTTAATTTCGTTTTGCCGTAATAGGCTCATCAGTTTAAACCTTTGGTTGTATTTCACGATTAATTGGTTTGAGAATGTTGAAGATTCTGCTTGATCTTGCAGGAATTGACCCTTTTAAGTGTATATGGGTTTAGATAGAAACTTATCCGAAATATCAATAAGGCTGCAAGCTAATACACTTCCCTATAACTAATTTATTTTATTCCTCCCACAATAATTTTCATAACTCATGGCCTCATAATAATCTCAAACCTTAAGGAAATAAATAATTAAACCATGAACATTTGTAGCTTTACTGTAGGCGCGATTAATAATTCATCGTGCCTATGGGTACTATTCACATGGCATAGTCATGATACGTAACCCCCAAGTCGAGTGTGTGTTTCACGTGACTCGACCATCACTTCAAATAATAATAAAAATAAACATGTCGTAAATCGCGGGTACATTTCATGTGGCACGATTTGCAATGTGTACCAAAACGATAAGTGTACGACATCGTGACTTGTTTCAAAAATAATTTCATAAATAATTAAAAGCGTTTAGAAGGTAAAAATACACAATAGTTCTAAAACAGGTAATAAATCCGATAATTAGGCTAACTATTAATAGTTGAGCGATCGTGCTAAAATCACGAAACTCGGGAGTGCCTCACACCTTCTCCCGGGTTAACATAATTCCTTACTCGGTCTTCTGTGTTCGCAAATCATAAATAAGAGTCAATTTTCTCGATTTGGGATTTAGAATAAACAGGTGACTTGGGACACCATAAATTATTCCAAGTGGCGACTCTGAGATTAGTTAAATAATCTCATTTCAATTTATGTCAATTTAATTGGAAATACTCCCTATCCCCTCGGAAAAAAGGAGGTGTGACAGCTCTGGCGACTCTGCTGGGGAACCGAACCCAGAATCTCTGGTTCATGGTTCAGAATTCGAGCTTAGAATAACTGTTATACTTGGCTTTCTTGTGATTGTATGATATTACATTTTTGGGCCTAATGTGCTAAAGGCCGCTTTTACCGCTTTGATATTGTTTGAATTGTATATAAACTGTTACGAAACCCTTCTTCTTTCTGAGTCTTCTAATCTTTTGGGAGGTGCACGCTGGCATGATTTCTTTTCTGTTAGTGTCATATCCCTAATTTAGAACGAGGATCAGATCAGTTATAAAGCGGGATGGCCTTTTGGTTACCGGTACGTTGCCCCCCTCGGCTCGAGTTATCCGCTCGGGTAAGCCAGGTCTAGAACAATACACCCAGGATTTAAACTTAGAATAACATAACCTCATGCCGGATCCCTAATAGGTACGTTTGTTTGCATCACGTGCATTTGACTTTAGGGACTCAACACAGGGGTTGGGTCCGTCTAGGACAGGTGCACCCAATTTAAATTACCATCCTGATGCGTTTTTACGTGCTACTTGTGCATTTATTTGTTTCTGCTTGCATGTCGATCGACTTCTAGAATAGGGAAAGAAAATTGAGAAAAACAAGAGTGAGGTGGAAGAGAAAATCACTCGGTTCTGAAACCCTGGTATTCAAAATATCCCGAAACTCTGCCGAAATGTTTCTTAAAAAAAAAAGAAGAAAGTCATTTCAAAATAAGTTATATTTTCATGTTGCGTCAAAACTTACCGAACTACGCGGGTTTGATTCTAACCGGATATGAGATACGTAGGCAACCTTCATCGGGTCCAGCCCCGCTTTTGCAAAAATAACCAAAAGAATGAAAATGTCATTGTTCTGTCTTAAATAAAGTTCGGCGATGTCATTTTTGCCCAAATAGCCAGAAATGTCCCGACAGGACGCCGGAAGGTTGTTTTGCAAGAATAGCCACTCATGAATTTTTTTTTAAAAAAAAAGAGATTTGGCCACTTAGCAAACACAACCCTAAAATCTTCTCCTCCGAAGTGTTGAAGGGTCGTATTTGCAAAAGTAGCCGTGATTTGTTTTCGGTTGGATTTTGCAAAAATAATCTTTTCATGGTTAGTTTTATACAAAATTTTAATCTTGTCACCCTAATTTAAAAATGTGCAGAATGAGCACCGTTCAAAACTTACTCGTGAAGGTTATGGATCATATTCCACTAGCACTCCACATGTGGTGGGAGGATTTGGGAAAACAAGGACGAGACATGGTCAATCAATACCTGGGAGCGCTCACTAGACTATTGAAAATTCAACCTAGAAGGGACATTAGTGGCATTCTGGGACCCCGCTCATAATGTTTTGCACTTCTCAGATTTTGAGCTTACGCCTACTTTGGAAGAAATGGCAAGTTATACTGGGAGCATGAAGGGATTAAGACACAAGTACCTAGTATCTCCAAGGACTGTTACTCCCCACAAGTTTCTGGACTTACTAAAAATAAGCAGACAAATCAAGACTGGAAGTCTAGCAGGTAGAACTTCCACTTTTCATTTTCTATACCAGCGATACCGGCATTTAAGGGGATTCGAAGACCCGAAAAATGGACTTTGCAATAAAGGAAACCGATAAAAATGGGAGACCCATAGATGTTTTGCCTTCATGATGGCGTTTTTAGGCCTTTTGGTGTTTCCAAGGGAAGACGGGCATATTGATTTACGGTTAGCCGGGCTTGCCCACGTTCTGACTACTCAGGCCAAGAGTACCCTCCCACCCATGATCGTATCAAATATATTCCGAGCCCTCACATGCTGTAAGGCCGGAGTTAGGTTTTTCGAGGGATGCAATACGTTGTTGCAAATGTGGATGATCAAGCACCTTTGTCACCATGCTCGATACATGAACTATGGATCTACAGGGAAAAATTGTATTGAAGAGTTTGGTACACGAGTAATGGGATTCAAAATGCTGGAAGGGGTCAAAGATTGGATTACTTGCCTTCGATCTACAACCGCAGATCAGATAGAGTGGACATTGGGTTGGCTTCCCGTTGATGAGATTATTTATATGCCCGCCACTGGTCCCTACTTCTTGCTAATGGGTCTCCGAAGCATCCAACCCTATGCTTCGTACCGGGTTTTGAGACAACTTGGAAGATGCCAGACAATTTCTAGAGATGAAGATCTTAGCACTTATGTGGTCAAAATCCGCTCTGATGCCCAATTTCCTGAAGAAATGGTTCGCCAAATTTGGAGCGAATGCCAGTATTTGGGGGCAAACACCCGAGTACGTGATTTGTCTAGGGGCGAGGTCTTACCTAGTTATGTTGCCTGGTATGGAAAGAGAGTCGCGACGAATGGTGAATCTGAACGACCGACTAAAAGACCATATATCCAAGAATTTGTCGACGCATCGCAGGAGCAGTGGGCTTGGTTAGCCAAAGAAAAGGAATACCGGGTCACCATAAGAAAATTAGAACAACAAATCGGAAAAATCAAATTTGATAGTAGTTTGCAGGCTGCCGAGGATGAAGGATAAAAGAAGAGATTAGTTCGGGAAAATGAGGCGCTTCGAGCCCAACTCCAGGACATGAGGATAGCCGCTGAAATGCCTATGAGGAGCGAGAGAGATGAAAAACTCATCGGCAACCTAAGGATGAAGGTGCATATGTATGTGGCTGACTTGACAAAGGCCGAAAGAGACTTGTTAAATGCTCAAGCAAAGTTGGCCAAAGGTGCGAAAGAACAAGCTAGATTAGCCCACCAGTTGAAGCAGAAATATGATAAAGAAGTAGCAATTTTACAGAAAAAGCTGGTTGCCTTGAGAATGAAATGGCCAAGCAAACAAAGGATTTTAAGGTAGAAAGAGAGCACTGCTACGCATTGATTTATCAACTATAAGAAAGCATGCAACAGTTACAAGACCAAACCAACACAGATACGCAAGTGTTGGAGGCTCGGGCCCAGCAAATTGGATGTTTGCTTCAATAAAAGGGTGTCATCATAATGTGGATTAAAGAGATAGCTGATTATGTTGTAATGAAATGCCATGAATGTGAAGACATGACCAGGTCTATGTTTTTTGCTTCTGTGATGACATTCGTAAGCCAGGTGATGGTTGACCTAGATCACCTTCAAGAAGATATTGCCCGTAGGCCCGTGCGGAGACCGGCTGATGTCCCGTAGGCCCCCGGAGGACCAGTGGAGGCTCTTATGTATTTTTGATTATTCAGTTTTTGAATCTATATTTTACTTTTTCTCTAGTTTTGTTCGTCTTTGTCAAGGTTATTTATTGCTTTATTTCGAGTCTGTAGATTTTCTTTTGTAGTCATCACTACTTTTAAGTCCTTGTAACAGAAAATCCAAAAAGATGTCTTTTATAAATGAATATTGAAAACCCCAAAAACAAAATTTCTTTTCTTTCATTTCGCATTTATATCCCTGAATTACGTAATGATCTGATTCATGCTGTGTCATGATACGTAGAAAATTCCCATAGGATTCGATCATAGTCCTAATAAAAAAAAACAAGAAGAAACAAAAAAGAAAAAAAGAGAGGAGAAAGAAAAGAGGGGCCGGACAAAAGAAGAAAAGAGAATGAGAATTAAAAGAGCGAAAAACAGTAAAAGGAGAGAGGAAAAGAAAATCAGGATTTGAAATTTGGGAAAGAGCCTGGATGAAACACACAAGCTGTCACAAAGCATTTAGAAACGTTTAACTGCTCAGGTGCATTGCATCCCCAATATGTGATTCCCTATCTATTAAATGCTTCAAAACTGACCAAGTTGTTGTGTGTGCATTAAGACATGTTCTGTTTAGGTGGTTAGTTTGTTGGCATCCTGGCAAGTCACCCCTATAACACCAGATCAAAGCGTAAGGAAGTCATGGCCAGCAAAGAAACAGACACAGGAGTTGTTGACCCACCGAGGGAGATGGTAGAATCCGTATCTGGACTGAAAGAAGAGATCCACAGGTTAAAGCAAAAAATGGCAGAAATGTATCAAGCCTGGATCAGGGGGCATCCTCCATCTTCATTCCTCGCTAACTACACAGAAAATCCCACTTTCATCCCACCACTGTCACAAGCCTCGGATCCCATTACCGTTGATCTTTCCCTCAGCACGCACCAGGCTTTACCCCTTACCACCACAACCCCGGCGCCTCGTCCCAAACTTTTCATGCTCCACCAGCCAAAAAAACCGCATACCCTGCTCTGACATCTGCTCTTATTTTCGTAGCCCTCCGCGAGGTACCCTCCATCGATCTTCTAGCGAACCCGCGTTCCAAGCTCCAGATACCCAATATTATGCTGCGGAACAAACTTTCAAAGTCACGGATCCTTATTCCTACACCCCTCACTTTGAACCTCCTGTTGAAACTGAGAAACCATCTCGGAACGTGGAGCAGGATGAGATATTCAGGAAAGTGAAGAGTTTAGAGCAATCTTTGAAGAACCTGCAAGGGATATGAAGCTAAGTAAGTGTGGCTTACAAGGATTTATGCTTATTCCCTGATGTCCAACTTCCCGTTGGGTTCAAGATGCCCAAGTTTAACCTGTACGATGGACATGGAGATCTCGTGGCCCATTTGAGAGGCTTTTGTAGCAAGATGAGAGGCGCCAGTGGGAAAGACGAATTATTAATGGCGTATTTCAGTCAGAGTCTGAGTGGGGCAGCTTTGGAATGGTATACCCACCAAGACGCTAGCAGGTGGTACATATGGGACGACTTAGCTCGGGCCTTTGCTCGGCACTTTCAGTACAAAATAGACATTGTCTCGGATCGCCTATATTTGACCAAGGTAGAGAAGAAGCCCAGTGAGAGATTTAGGGAATATGGTTTCAGATGGAGAGAACAAGCTGCCCGGGTCAATCCTTCAATGGAAGAAGATGAGATGGCCGAGTACTTTCTTCAAGCCTTAGAGCCTACTTAATTTGGCCATTTGATCCCAGCCATAGGTAAGTCCTTCAACGATGTGGTAAAGATGGGAGGAATGGTGGAAGAGGGACTCAAGTCAAGCAAGATCATGGGCTACTCCACCATAAAAGCAACCACACAAGCAATTCAAAGTAGAACCGGAAGCCTGTTAGGCAAAAAGAAGAAATATGATGTCGTTATGTTTGTCTTTGGATCATGGCGTGGCCCAAGGGGTTCGCCTCACCAGTACACCCAACCTCGAACCCAACCTCAAGCCTATACCCAAGCTCCATATAATCCATCCCAACATTATTTCCCACCACAAGACCCTTAATATTCAGTCAGACCACCCTAATACCATGTTCACCATACACAGTCATATGCGCAACCCCCTCATTACCCGCAATGGCGTGCTCCAACTCCACAAAATCCTTTCCCATCCCTACAACCATACCGAAACCCTACTGGTCCAAGCTTTCGACTAAGGCCGGATTATAGAAAAGAGAGGCAACATCGGAAAGAAACCTTCACCCCTTTTGGAGAGTCGTATACCAGTTTGTTTCAAAGGTTAAGGCAGTTGGACATTTTGAGGTCGATTGAGCCAAAGGTACCAAATCCACATCCAAGGAACCTTGATTATTCCCTCAGATGCGCATATTGTTTTGATGCCCCAGGGCATGACATAGAGAAGTGTTGGCATTTTAAAAGGGCGATCCAAGAGCTTATTGATACAAATCAAATTGTGGTCCAGAGTCCGGAGGCACCAAACATTAACCAAAATCCTTGCTGGCCCATGCAGAGACACATATGATTGAGATAGTTCATAAGGATGGGGAGCCTAAGAAGTCTTCCAAGTCTGTCATGATGATCCGGGCTAGCGAAATTAATCCAGTTAAAGCTCTAGATTCTGTAAAAGCAATGCCTTTGACAGTTGAAGGGGTGTCGGAGAAGCTAAGCACTCTCAATGTGAAGCCATCTGTATTGGTTGTGAAAAGGCCTCCGATTGATGTAGAAGCGAACCAGGAAAAGCAAAAAGTGGTCGTGCTAGGGATCCCGGGCAAGCCTGTCATAATCATGGAAGGGGCTCGTATTACCCCCGTTATTATTAAGCCAGTGACCTAGTTACCAATGGTTGACACAAAGGCCGTCCCGTGGAATTACAAACAGGTGATAGTAATATATAAAGGGAAAGAAGTAGAGGAGGAAGTCAATGAAACCGTAGGACTGACTCATTCTGGGAGATGTTTTACCCCAGAGGAACTGAGGAAAGCTAAGCCATTCAAGGATGGCCACATCCTAGTAAAGAAGCCGGTCACCGAAGAAGAGGCTGAAGAGTTCTTGAAAAAGATGAAAATGCAAGACTATTCCATTGTAGAGCAGTTAAGGAAAACACCAGCTCAGAACTATCTTTTGTCTTTGCTGATACATTCAGATGAATACCGCAAAGCCCTGATGAAGATTTTGAATGAGGCCCATGTTCCTGATAAGATCACGGTGAACCATTTGGAAAAGATTGCTAATAAGATTTTCGAAGCAAACCGGATCACTTTCTCAGATGATGAACTTCCTATGGAGGGTACAGAACACAACTGAGCTCTTTATCTCACAGTGAAGTGCGAGGATTCTACTGTCTCGAGGGTACTGGTTGATAACGGTTTTAATGCAAATATTTGCCCTCTGTCCACTTTGCAAAAGTTGAAGATCGGCACTGAAAGGATCCACATGAACAATGTATGTGTTTGAGGCTTTGATGGAGGAGGGAAAGATCATGTCGGTGATATAATGCTTGAATTGTCAATAGGCCTAGTTGAGTTCACTATGGAGTTCCAAGTGCTATATATGGCTGTCTCCTACAACTTGTTATTGGGCAGGCCCTGGATACATGCTGCCAAGGTAATCCCGTCATCTCTGCATCGAATGGTAAAGTTCGAATGGGACAGGCAGGAAATAGTTGTGCATGGTGATGAGAACTTATCTGCTTACAATGACACAACTGTTCCATTTATTGAAGTTGAATATGATAAAGGGCCTTGGGTTTACCAAATGTTCAAAATAGTGTCTGTCGAGAAGATTCCTGAGGGAGAATGCATTCCAGGTCCGAAGCTACCCTCCGCGTCCGTCGTGATAGCAAATGAAATGTTGAAGAATAGTTTTGTGCCGGGCAAAGGTCTGGGTTCGTCTCTGCAGGGTATTGCACATCCGGTGTGTCCACGTGAAAGTTTCGATATATTTGGTTTGGGATTCACACTCACAGGGAAGGACGTGAAAAGGGATAAAAATTTTAAAAGGAAGGCATGGTCACTTCCTAAGCCTGTTCCGCATATCTCCAAGTTTTTTGTCAAGCCAGGGGTCGCAAAACGCCTAATATCAGCGGTCCTAAAACCTGTGGTCAACTTTGATGAAGAGCTGATCAAGAGGTTCCAAAGTCTATTTGATGAGGTTAATATGGTAAAAATCGGGGAAGGTTCCAGTAATGCCGATGTGCAGCTTGTTGGGCCAAATGTGAAGATTAGCAATTGGAAAGCTACTCCTCTCCCTACCCGGAAGGAGTTTTGGTAGTTTGCTTTGTTTTCCTTTCTGTCATCTGGGTTATTCCAGGGTTGTAATCCAGATTTTTATTTTTGCTTGTTTTGATATACAAACCCTTCTATCCTTTTATTTTCAATGAAATACAATTTCCCGTTTTTCATTATTCTTGATAGCGTTTCATTTTTGTTTTTATTTCTTTTTTCTGTACAGTTCTTTTTATGCTAGTTTCAATGACATGACATGCATGAGAAATTTTCATCCAAATCTTAAAAGCCAATCTAGTTCTGAATAACAATCCAAGAAGTAAAGTGTGATGATGAAACAAAATATGATGAAGAAGCAGCATTTCAAGAAATCAGTAGAGAACTAAATCACTTTGAAAAAAACCCAAGCCTAATCTGAATGAAACTGAAGCAATCTATTTAGGAGATCAAGATAAGATCGGGGAAACCAAGAAAAGTGTGCATCTGGAATCAAAAATCAAGGAAGATATAATCAAAGCACTGTTTTAATATAAAGATATTTTTGCATGGTCGTATGACGACATGCCGGGTTTGAGCACTGATTTGGTAGTTCATAAATTTCCAACTGATCTAGCATTCCCTCCAGTTAAGCAAAAGTTAAGGAAGTTCAAGACTGACATGAGTGTGAAGATCAAAGAAGAAATCATAAAGCAACTTGACGCAAAGGTCATTCGGGTCACTCGATATCCCACTTGGTTAGCTAATGTTGTGCCAGTACCAAAGAAGGATGGTAAGACCAGGGTATGTGTTGATTATCGTGATCTCAACAAGGCAAGACCAGAGGATAACTTTCCATTGCCGAACATCCACATTCTGATTGACAATTGTGCCAAGCACGAGATCGGGTCTTTTGTGGATTGCTATGCGGGATATCACCAGATCCTGATGGATGAAGAAGATGCAGAAAAGACAGCATTCATCACGCCATGGGAGATATATTGCTACTGGGTAATGCCATTCGGTTTGAAGAATGCTGGGGAAACTTACATGAAGGCAATGACTACCATATTTCATGACATGATACATAAGGAAATTGAAGTTTATGTAGATGATGTGATCATAAAGTCAAAGAAGCAGTCCGACCATGTTGGTGATTTGAGAAAGTTTTTCCAAAGGCTCTCCAGGTACAACCTCAAGCTCAATCCGGAGAAATGTGCATTTGGTATCCCATCCGGGAAAATGTTGGGATTCATAGTCAGTCGATGCGGTAATGAGTTGGACCCGTCAAAGATCAAGGCCATCCAAGAATTACCACCGCCAAAGAATAAAACTAAGGTGATGGACCCGCTCGGGAGGTTAAACTACATCAACGGGTTTATTTCTCAACTCACAATGACCTATGAGCCCATTTTTAGGTTGTTGAAGAAGAATGATGCGGTTAAGTGGACTGACGAGTGTCAGGAAGCATTTGATAAGATCATGAGGTACGTGTCAAACCCACTTGTGCTGGTTCCGCCAGAGCCTGGGAGACCTTTGATTCTCTATCTGACAGTCCTGGATAATTCTTTTGGTTGTGTATTGGGTCAACACGACATCACAAGCAAGAAATAGCAAGCCATTTATTATCTCAGCAAAAAGTTCACTCCTTATGAGGTTAAGTATACTCTTCTTGAAAGGACGTGTTGCGCCCTGACTTGGGTAGCACAAAAGTTGAAGCATTATCTATCGTCCTACACTACTTACCTCATTTCTCGCATGGATCCTCTAAAGTATATCTTTCAGAAGCCTATGCCCACAGGAAGACTTGCAAAGTGGCAGATTTTACTCACAGAATTTGGCATCATCTATGTGACCCAGACCGCAATGAAAGCCCAAGCCTTGGCGGACCACTTGGCCGAGAATCCGGTGGATGAAGAGTATGAACCATTGAAGACTTATTTTCCTGATGAAGAGGTAATGTATGTTGATGAGTTTCACCATGAGGAAAAGTCCGGTTGGAAACTCTTCTTTGATGGAGCTGCTAACATGAAAGGCGTCAGAATAGGGGTTGTACTCATTTCTGAAACAAGGCATCACTACCCCGTAACAGCTCAGCTTCGATTTTATTGCATCACCAACATGGCTGAGTACGAGGCATGCATTCTGGGTTTGAGACTAGCTATAGACATAGGAGTTCAAGAAATATTAGTTTTAGGAGATTCAGATTTGTTGGTTCACCAGATTCAGGGAGAATGGTAGACTCGGGATTTGAAACTCATACCTTATCGACAGTGTCTGCATGATCTTTGTCAATGATTCAGGTCAGTAGAATTCAAGCATATTCCCAGGATTCATAATGAGACTGCCGACGCCTTGGCTACTCTGGCGTCAATGTTACACATCCGGATAAGACTTATGTTGACCCTCAGTATATCCAAATCCGTGATCAGCATGCCTATTGCAATGTGGTTGAGGAGGAACCTGATGGTTAGCCTTGGTTCCATGATGTCAAGGAATACATCAAGTCGGGGGTATATCCGGTACATGCCACAGGTGATCAAAAGAGAACCATTCGACATCTGGCTAGTGGCTTTTTCTTAAGTGGGGAAATATTGTACAAGAGGACTCCAGATCTAGGATTACTAAGGTGCATAGATGCTAAACAAGCTTCGACTATCATGGCCGAAGTGCATTCTGGGGTTTGTGGGCCACATATGAGTGGGTATGTTTTGGCAAAGAAGATTCTTCGAGCAGGTTATTATTGGCTCACCATGGAACGAGATTGCATTAGCTTTGTTGTCATCAATGCCAGGTGCACGGTGATTTGATTCATTCCCCGCCATCTGAGTTACACACAATGTGTGCACCTTGGCCCTTTGTTGCTCGGGGCATGTATGTCATTGGACCAATTGAGCCGATAGCGTCAAACAGGCATAGGTTTATTCTGGTGGCCATTGATTATTTTACTAAGTGGGTCGAAGCTCTAACTTTCAAGTCCGTGACCAAGAAGGCGGTGGTAGATTTTGTTCATTCAAATATCATTTTCCAGTTCGGAATTCCCAAGACAATCATCATAGACAATGCTGCTAACCTCAATAGTCATTTGATGAAAGAGGTATGCCAACAGTTCAAGATTATGCATCGAAACTCCACTCCGCATCGTCCTAAGGCAAACGGAGCTGTTGAGGCTGCTAACAAGAACGTAAAGAAGATACTTCGTAAGATGGTGCAAGGTTCCAGGTAATGGTATGAAAAGTTACCTTTTGCTTTACTGGGTTATCGCACTACTGTTCGCACCTGAGTAGGTGAGACTCCTTATTTGTTGGTATATGGAACTGAGGCAGTTATACCTACTGAAGTTGAGATTCCATCCCTTTGGATCATGACTGAAGCTGAAATTGATGATGGTGAGTGGGCCAAAACCCGGCTAGAGCAGTTGAGTTTGCTTGATGAAAAACGATTGGCAGCAGTATGTCAAGGTCAATTGTATCAGAAGAGAATGGCTAGAGCATACAACAAGAAGGTGCGTCTCCGAAAATTTGAAGTGGGCCAGTTGGTATTGAAACGCATTCTTCCACATCAAGCTGAAGCTAAAGGCAAGTTCGCCCCAAATTGGCAGGGGTCGTTCATTGTGACAGAGGTGTTGCCCAATGGTGCTTTGTATTAAACAAACATAGAAGGTAAATGTGTGGATATGGCTATCAATTCTGATGCAGTCAAGAGATATTATGTATGATTTCTTTGCTTAATTTCAATCGCATTTTGTACTCGGCATGTTCAAAGTTGGAATGACGAAGGAATTTTATTCTTCTATCCCAAATACTTTTATCATTTGTTACCCTTTTTTTAGCCTTGTTTATTTTCTTTCATATCCCTCTTTTGGAATCAAAAGTAGAGCTGGAAATAGAAAAGAAAAAAGAAATGACAAAAAAAAAAGAGAAAAGAAAAAGAAGGAAAAGAGAAAAAAAAGGAGAAAAAGAAAAAGAAAAGAAAAAGAAAAAGAAAAGCAAAGTAACAAAAACAAAACAACTTTTACTATTTTGAACTACGTTCGACCTGATTCCTTTTAAGGATACGTAGGCAGCCTTATACGGTTCGGTCCCATCAAAATAAAAATCCAAAATTCCCCAGATTCGAATAAACTGGGGCAGATGTTTTAGTTTTGTAAAAAGATCTGATTCCAAAAGTTGTAATTTTGAACCCCTTCATCTTAAATTATTTTGAGCCTTCATGCCACCCTTTCTTTCTAACCCTGTCCAAAACCTACACTACAATCCAAAGAAAGACCTTCTGATCAACTTTGAGGATACCAAGTCAAGTGAGATGAAGGCATGATTTACATCATGGGTAACACCTTTGTTCATGGGCACAAGGAAAAGTGAATAAATGAGAGAGTCTTATTGGTAAAAACCCTCACGGGAACCATAGGGCGATGGTGAGTTGAGAGAAAATTCAAATGAGAGAGTCTTATTGGTAAAAACCCTTACGGGCACTGTAAGGCGACAGTGAGTGGAGAGAGGAGAAAATGAGATAGGCTTGCTGGTGAAAACCCCTTGGGGCATTACAAGTCGAATGGGGTTCATGCCTTTACAAAGAAATGGAATTATGGAAACCTCGGCTTTGAAGTATGAAGACATGGCATGAACTGAAATGTGATTAGTTGGATGGATTAGGCTGATCAATCTAAAATGTATGTCATGATCATTGGATCCAGTTGCTTCATTCAGATAAGTCTCTTTTCCATTTTTCTTCAAATAGTCATCTCTATTTTTTTCCTTTTTATTCCTAATTCTCGAAGTCACTTCGCTTCGTTTCTTTTGGGTTTATTTTTCTAAGTCTCTATCTATTTAGTCTTTGTTAAGCAAGCAAGAAAGGACTTCAAAGCTCATTACCAGCGTTTTATTTGCACCAAGAAAAATCCGGCCAGGCAAATCACAAGTGACATAATTTAGAATGAGCAACGCAGTGGTAACTGAAGTTCAGGTGGTCAAGTGATTTGTGAATTTGTAGGAAATGCAAAGATTCAACAGTTGTCAGAATGAAAGTTCCATACGACGAGTTGAGTGTAAGGGATTCAAGTCATTCGACTAATTTGCAAGTGTTAAGTCAATATCAGGCACCCACCTAGAAAACGAGGGTATTCATCTCAAGTTTTAAGTCAGCAGGTGCCCACCTGGAGAAATTTTTAAGTCAGCAGACGCCCATCTGGAGAATGAGGGAATTTATTTCAAGTATTAAGTCAAAACGCCTACCTGGAAAATGTGGGAATTTATTTCAAGTTTTAAGTCAACATCAGGCGCCCACCTGGAGAACGAGGGAAATTATTTCAAGTTTAAAGTCAACATCAGGCGCCCACCTGGAGAACGAGGGAATTTATTTCAAGTTTTAAGTCAGCATCACGCGCCCACCTGAAGAACGAGAGAATTCATTTCAAGTGTTAAGTCAACATCAGGCACCCACTTGGAAAATGAGGGAATTCATTTCTAGTTTTAAGTCATCAGGCACCTACCTGGAGAACGATGGAATTTATTTCAAGTTTTAAGTTAACAGTAGGCGCCCACCTGGAGAATGAGGGAATTCATTTCAAGTTTTAGTCATCAGGCACCTACCTGGAAAACAAGGGAATTCATTTCAAGTTTTAAGTCATCAGGCACCCACCTGGAGAACGAGAAAATTTATTTCAAGTTTTAAGTCAATAGCAGGCGCCCACCTGGAAAATGAGGGAATTTATTTCAAGTTTTAAGTCAGCATCAGACGCCCACCTGAAGAACGAAGGAATTCATTTCAAGTGTTAAGTCAACATCAAGTGCCTACCTGAAAAAAGAGGGAATTCATTTCAAGTTTTAAGTCATCAGGCGCCCACCTGGAGAACGAGGGAAATTATTTCAAGTTTTAAGTCAACATCAGGTGCCCACCTGGAGAACGAGGGAATTTATTTCAGTTTTAAGTCAACAGGCGCCCACCTGGAAAATGGGGAGTTTATTTCAGTTTTAAGTCAACATCAGGTGCCCACCTGGAGAACGAGGGAATTTATTTCAGTTTTAAGTCAACAGGCGCCCACCTGGAAAATGGGGAGTTTATTTCAGTTTTAAGTCAACATCAGGTGCCCACCTGGAGAACGAGGGAATTTATTTCAGTTTTAAGTCAACAGGCGCCCACCTGGAAAATGGGGAGTTTATTTCAGTTTTAAGTCAACATCAGGTGCCCACCTGGAGAACGAGGGAATTTATTTCAGTTTTAAGTCAACAGGCGCCCACCTGGAAAATGGGGAGTTTATTTCAGTTTTAAGTCAACATCAGGTGCCCACTTGGAGAACGAGGGAATTCATTTTAGGTTTTTAGTCAGCATCAGGCGCCCACTTGAAAAATGAGGGAATTCATTTCAAGTTTTAAGTCATCGGGCATCCATCTGGAAAACAAGGGAATTCATTTCATGTTTTAAGTCATCATGCACCCACCTGGAGAACGAGGGAATTTATTTCACATTTTAAGTCAACAGCAGGCGCCCACCTGGAGAATGACAGAATTTATTTCAAGTTTTAAGTCAGCATCAGGCGCCCACCTGGAGAACGAGGGAATTCATTTCAGTTTTAAGTCAAAATCAGGCGCCCACCTGGAGAACGAGGGAATTTATTTCAGTTTTAAGTCAGCAAGCGCCCACCTGGAGAACAAAGGAATTTATTTCAGTTTTAAGTCAGCAGGCTCCCACCTGGAGAACGAAGAAATTCATTTCAGTTTTAAGTCAAAATCAGGCGCCTACCTGGAGAACGAGGGAATTTATTTCAGTTTTAAGTCAGTAGGCGCCCACCTGGAGAATTGGGGAATTTATTTCAGTTTTAAGTCAGCATCAGACGCCCACCTGGAGAATGAGGGAATTCATTTCAGGTTTTAAGTCAGCATCAGACGCCCACCTGGAGAATGAGGGAATTCATTTCAGGTTTTAAGTCAGCATCAGGCGCCCACCTAGAGAACGAGGGAATTCATTTCAGGTTTTAAGTCAGCATCAGGCGCCTACCTGGAGGATGAGAGAATTTATTTTAAGATCAAGTTAGAGGTAACAGAAGCTCGCCTCAAGAATGCGAGTCGGTAGTTCGAGATGCACAACAGAACTATAGAAGATTTAAGATCAAATTACTGAAGACTTATAGATAAGAATCTTGTAACTCATAGCTGATAGACTTGCTTAGTTTCTTTTCATTTTGATTTTGGTGTAATAAGGAGTTCAGCAAGCAGTAGCAGCAGCAACAACAGTGAAATCACCGCTTCTCGGTAGGCCCAGCTACCGAAACTTCAAGAAATATACTGACCTGATTCCTTTATAGCCAAGGATATGTAGGCAACCTCCGAAGCAAGGTTCGGTCAGACTTTTCCAAAACGCTTCCCATGGAGTGTCAAAACGGGCAAACATTGCTCTTATTTTCTTACTTTATCTTTGCCCGAAAACTCTTCGTGTTTCCGAGCAAAGCGGGGCAGCTCTGAGCACGTGATTTTTGCCTGACTGAAAATACTCCTATAAAATTCACAAAAAATAGATTTTCTAATTAAGCTAATTTCCATAGGAGTTTTAGGATTTTCTGGTTAATGTTTGTGTGCATTTAGTTGCATTTTAATATTTACAATTATGAAACATACGAAAAAATGTCTAAATATTCCTTGCATAGCATCTTAGGTTTAATTGTATTTAGGATTTAATTGTATGAGTTAATTACATTATTGAACAAAAAATCACAAAATATGAGTCATTTTTACATTTTTAGCTTTTAATTGCAAATTAGTATTTTTCTTTCATTAGTTTCAAGTTAATTAATTATTTTAATAGATAATTAATTTAATTCTACAGATTAGGTCTGATTAAAAATTTGGTTTAGGCTTTTAATTAACTTTATTAAAATTTAAAAATCAAGAAAAAAATAAACAAAAGGAGAAAAGAAAGAACAAGATTTGCTTGGTTCAAAATTGGGCCACAATAATTCTAGTGGCCCAAGATTCCTCAAACCACGCGGCCTAATTTCCCTTTAAATCCACACCCAATCCAGCCCAGCTCCACTAACCGGACCAACCCGCCCCAACGCCCTCTTAATCCCAACCACTCCTCCCCTCTCATCTAACGGTCACTATCTCTCCCCACCTTGATATATAAACCCCATTATAATTTTTACAACCCTAAAACTCTAACCTAAGACAACCAAAAATGGCGCTCCTTTCCCCGCCTCTGTCCGCCGCTACAACACGCACAACTCGCTGGAATCAGGCGAGTTAGCTCACAAACGCGTGCACGTGATCCTTCTTCTCTCCCTCCTCCATGTCACCCGTCCTGTAACGACCCTTGACAAAAAATATTCCCTTCTCCCCTATGCCTCACGCTCTCCTGATCTTGAGAATGATTTTGGATAAATGGTAGCTGTAGGATCTGAGGGATTCAAGATCCTAGGCCTTCATTTGTCCGATTGGGTTCACAAAGAAAGGGAATCAGATTGTTTTGTGGATTTTGCGGATAGAAAAGGAATTTTGGGACATGACTTGGAGAGAAAGTATGGAAGCTTGTAGTTTAGGTATATATAGGGATGTTAAGAGATTGTTTTTGATAGACACGATTTTGGACAGAAAACTTTAGAGAGCATTCTAGGGTTTTGAGGAACTTTTGAATTGGGGTCTAACTTTTCTTTTTCAGCGTCCAGTAAAAAAAAAATTGTTTCAATTATCTTCCTTCTTATTTTTCATCTCTAATCATGGAATGAGTTTGAACTCCGAAGTTCTGTTTGGAGGTCGATTTCAATCGTCGTTTCGAGTTCCTTTTCTCTGTTACATTTGAGTCGAAGCCCTTTTTGTATGTTGTTGCGCAGAAGGTTTTGCTCAAGTTCTAGTTTCGACGTCGTTTTCTTCATTGTAATTCTAGTTATCATGATGATCTATTGAAGTTACTGTTCATTTAAGAGGTCACACTTTAAACTTTATTCTTCTTCCGTTCTCCAGATTTTGTGTCATGAATATTGGTATTATTTGCTTAATTTCTCTTATTTCTATATCTTGGCCTATATGACGATATTTTGAACATTTTTGAACTTTGAATGGATGAGTTTATTTTCAATAGTCATGTCGTAGATTTTGATTTCTATTACCGACATGCTTATGCTGTTTATTTCTGAGTTAGCATATTAAAATGGGTAATTTAAGTTATATACTTGTTTGTCTCTTTTGCCTCTATGGTTTACTATGAGAAGTTGGTCCATAATTTGGATGAATGTATTTGATCTCTGGTCTTTCGTTATTAGCTTAATATAATGGAATAGTGAAAGTGATTAAGGGACTATAGTAAATAATTAATATCCACAGCACTGGAAGAAATGGAATGGGAAGAACGATAAAGTCAGAATGGGTTATTACTATAAAATGGCTATCACTGTAATGTCCAGAAATGACTTCATTCTTTATATGAAAGTTCATCTCTCTTTCTGTTATGTTTTCTCACTAAAGTTTGCATCACTTATGTTTTGATTTTACTTGCCTGATACGAATAAGTTCGGTTTCTGAGTTATCCCAGATTTTGTTCAATACCACGTTGAATATGTTTCATGTTAAGCTCATTATTGTCAGCCAATCGTATGGTGAATCGTATGGTTATTTCTCTTAAGTGCATAATTTTTATATAGGAAACATTGTTACTCTGTATTAGCGTGTTATTTCGCTTGTTATGTGATTGTGGGTCTGCAATTGAAAATTCTCATTCTATAAGTAATCGAAACCATGTTGGCCATGTTAAATTTTGGTGCTTTTGTGTTCACGTTTGGTCTACTGGCTCAGTATTATTTTATTTTGTTTCGTTTGTGTTTGTGTTCCCATTCTGTATCTCTGTATTTTGTTTTGTTTATGTTCATGTTTTGTGTTTGTGTTCATATGTTTTAGTGTTACATTTTGTGTTCATGTTTCTGTATTATTTTGTTTCATTTTGCCGTAATAGGCTCATCAGTTTAAACCTTTGGTTATATTTTACGATTAATTGGTTTGAGAATGTTGAAGATTCTGCTTGATCTTGTAAGAATTGACCCTTTTAAGTGTATATGGGTTTAGATTGAAACTTATCCGAAATATCAATAAGGCTGCAAGCTAATACACTTCCCTATAACTAATTTATTTTATTCCTCCCACAATAATTTTCATAACTCATGGCCTCATAATAATCTCAAACCTTAAGGAAATAAATAATTAAACCATGAACATTCGTAGCTTTGCTGTAGGCATGATTAATAAATCATCGTGACTATGGGTACGGTTCCCGTGGCATAGTCATGATACGTAACCCCCAAGTCGAGTGTGCGTTTCACGTGACTCGACCATCACTTTAAATAATAATAAAAATAAATATGTCGTAAATCGCGGGTGCATTTCATGTGACGCGATTTGCAATGTGTACCAAAACGATAAGTATACGACATCGTGACTTGTTCCAGAAATAATTCCATAAATAATTAAAAGCGTTTAGAAGGTAATAATGCACAATAGTTCTAAAATAGATAATAAATCAGATAATTAGGCTAATTATTAATAGTTGAGCGGCCGTGCTAAAACTACGAAACTCGGGAGTGCCTCACACCTTCTCCCGAGTTAACAGAATTTCTTACTCGGTCTTCTGTGTTCGCAAACCATAAATAATAGTCAATTTTCTCGATTTGGGATTTAGAATAAACCGGTGACTTGGGACACCATAAAGTATTCCAAGTGGAGACTCTGAGATTAATTGAATAATCCCATTTTGATTTATGTCACTTTAATTGGAAAAACTCTCTATCCCCTCGGAAAAAAAAAGAGGTGTGACAATAACTGGATTGACTATCATATATAGTGCACTCAAGTTATCACAAAACAATGTTGGTGCAGGTTTTAAACAAACCCCAATGTCATTGAGAATGTATGTTATCCATGTCATTGAGAATGAATGTTATCCATGTCATTCCAGCTGCTGTTGAGGCCAGTGCTCTATACTCAGCTTCTGCACTAGACCTTGCCATTGTGTGTTGCTTTTTGGATGTCCAAGATATGCAGTTAACTCCCAGGTAGAAATTATAGCCTGCAGTTGATTTCCTAGTCATAGGACACCCTCCCCAGTCTGTATAAGAGAAACCATATAAGCTAAATGGTGACTGAGACAAGATTCTTAGACCATACTCAGTTGTGACCTTCACATATCTAAGGATCCTTTGTTGTTTGGACTTTTCATGAATTAACTTTCCAAATTCATTGCATGATCTATGTCTGGCCTTGTGAGAGTTAAATACTGCAGACTGCCAACAATACTCCTTTATAGTGAAGAATCCACTGGATCATCCACAACTTCTTGTAGACCATGCTTCTGTGCTAGAGGTGTGCTTATTGGTTTAGCAAGTGCCATGCTAGTCTTGGCAAGTAATTCTACAACATACTTACTTTGATTCGGATGAATACCTCTAGTAAAGTAGGTTACCTCGAATCCTAAGAAGAAGTGCAGAGGACCAAGATCGTTCATAGCAAACTCCTTCCCTAGTTCACCAATGATTTATGAAATTAGCGCAGTCTGACTCACAGTGACAATTATATCATCAACATACAGAAGAAGCAGGATTGTGCCTCTTTTGCAGTGCATCACAAAGAGTGAGGAGTCAGCCTTACTGCACTTAAACCCAAGGTGAAGCAAATGTAGACTAAACCTGTCAAACTAGGCTCTAGGTGCCTGCTTAAGGCCATACAATGCTTTCTTTAGAAGGCATACACTATCAGGATGTCTAGATATTTAAAACCTGGTGGTTGACTCATGTACACCTCCTCCTGTAGATGTCCATGCAGAAATGCATTCTTTATATATAGTTTCCTGATACACTAGTGGAGACTCACAACTACTAAGAGAGCTACTCTTATAGTGGTTGCTTTAACAACTCGACTGAAGGTTTCTTTAAAGTCTACTCTTTCAAGCTGTGAATACCCTTTGGCAACTACTCTTGCCTTGTACCTATCAATGGATCCATCAGCCTTTAACTTGGTTTTAAACACCCACCTAGAGCAAACTATGTTCATATCAGGTGTCGTGGGTACTAATGTCCAGGTCTTGTTTTGGTGAACTGCATTTATCGCCTCTTGCATAGGTGCAAGCCATTTTGGTGAGCTAAGTGGCTCATTTGTGGTATGTGGCTCCTTAGCTGCTACCAGACACATGTGTCTCACTGGCATATTTTTTGATTTATATCTTGTCACTATGTGATGCTTTTATGCATTTGATGTGTGCTCTACTGGTTATGAATCAATGGGTTCTGCTTGTGTTGTATAACTTGTGTATCCTGATTAGATTTAGTGTTAAACTAATGAGACAAGTCAACTTCAAGCTGAATTCCTTGTGGATCATAAACTGAAAACACATTAGAGTCAGAAGGTGCATTGTCCCGAGCTGAGTTGTTTGATTCTTTACTTAGTCTAGTGGACCGAGGTTCAGCAGGGGCATCAGTAGTGCTCCAAGGAAGGCCAGGAGTTGCTGCAGTCATGTGATCATCTGTTCCTGTAGGAACTGCTGCTACAGGAGATTCAGCAGGCTCAACATTGTAGTCAGTTGTTGATGTAGCTTTAGCATTCTCATCAGAAGCATCAGGTGTGGACTGATCACTTGTTGGTGGTGCATTCACATCAGCTGTAGGCTGATCACCTTGATCAATTAAAGATGATCCATTCAACACTTCCCCTGAATTAGAAGAGTCCACATCTAAGCTTGAGGTATCCTGCAACCTGGAGAAAAATTCATAGAAGGTAGCAATATGAGTAGATTCACTTGAATTGTCTACTGGTGCATCTGGTTGCACATAGGGCAATGTGTTCTCATCAAATACCACATGTCTTGAGACAAACACTCTTCTGGTAGGTGGGTGTTAGCACCTATAGCCTTTATGAAGGCTACTGCATCCAATAAACACACAAGGATAGGTCTTTGGGGAGAATTTTGGTTTTCCTTTCAAGTAAGGAAAACACTTACATCCAAAAACCTTTAGACTATTATAATACGGATGCTCTCCAAAGAGCTTAAAGAATAGAGTTACCATTTGTAACACTGATGAATGCATTATGTTAATTAAGAATACAATTGTCAAGAAGCCTTCTACCCAAAGAAACTGTGGCAACTTTGCATGAAACAACAAAGTCAGACCAATTTCTACTATATGTCCGTGTTTCTTCTTAGAGACTCCATTCTGCTCAGCTGTGTGAGGAAATGATATATGTCTAACAATTCCACAATTAACCAGATGTTCAACAAATGCAGTGCTATTAAATTCACCACCTCCATCACACTGAAAAATCTTAATAGCCTTTGTGAATTGTTTCTCAACTATCTTTTGAAACTTAACAAAAGTGTCATAGAATTCAGATTTTCTTCTTAGTGGATATAGACAAGTATATCTTCTACAGTCATCAACAAACACCACATAGTATTTCATGTGTTGAGATAATTCAACAGGTGTTGCACCCCAAAGATCATAGTGAATTTTAAGCAAAGGCTCTTTTTCAATCTTATTTCTCAATTCAAATGGAAGCTTACATCCTTTTCCTAATTGACAACTAACACAAACAGTAGGGAGTTTATTCCAGTACTTTATATAAATACACTTATTACTACTAAGAATCTTTAAAGACTTCAAACTAGGATGTCCTAATCTAGCATGCCAAATACTGTTTGTATTCTTCCACTCCTTTGATGTAGAAAAGGGCATAGAAGTTATTGTCCTCCGGTGCATATAGATCATACTTCTTAGATCCCTTAGCCAGAAGTCTCCCGAGCTCTTGTCCTTTATAACAAAATCAAATTCATCAAACTCAAGTATACAAGAATTGTCCTAGCAAGCTTACTAACCGTCATCAGTTTCTTTTTAATCTTAGAAACAAGAAGAATTCTCTTTACTTTAAGTCCAAATTTTGTGGTATTTCCAACATGTGTGATGTCAAGTTTAGAGACATCTCCAACTATTATCTAATCAAGACCATTATAAGGTTAAAGGTTTGACCGATTACTTGTTGAATTGGTTATGTGGCTGTTTGCACCAGAGTCAACATACATGGCCTCATCTTCAGCCTGTGTATTCTGCAGATTAACAGAATAAAAGGTCCGTGGCAAATCCTATGTAGCCTGGTAGGAATAGACCCACCTGTAGAAGCACTTTAAGGCTGTGTGGTTGTTCCTTCCACATATTTGGCAATTTTACTTGCCTTTTGGTTGACTTGAATTTCCAGTATTTTGCGTAGCTTGATTAATCTGATTGTTACTTTGTCCTGTAGATCTGAAACCTCTTTCTCTTGAGGAGAAGTTTAAGTTTCCTCTTCTGTTTGAGTAACCCCCACGGCCTCTTCCTTTTTGAGCAGTAAAGGCCATATTGTAGCCTTGTTGAGCCATTTCTTCTTCATCTTCTCTCATGTAAAATCCTCTAAGAGTATTGACAAACTGGTTCAAGGTAGGATATGGAGCCTTTTCCAATATGACAGTCCTAAAGGTCTTGTACTTTGGACCAAGTCCTCTAGCAAAGTTGATCATTTTGCTGTCTTTATCAACATGCTTGTGTATGGCTGAAGGACCATCACATATGCCTTTGAACTCCTTCATATATTCATCAAGCCTTTTGGTTTCTAGCTTGATGTTCTGCAACTATTGCTTAAGTTGAAATTCCTTATCCTTGGTTGCCTGCATGTATTCTTCCTCCAGGCATTCCCATATTTCTTTGGTAATTGAACATCCCACAATGAGATGCATGCTTTCCTCAGTCATTGTAGCAGAGATCCAACTCCTTAGGAGCACTTTTTTTTCCTCACAGTCAGTGTTATCATCACCTTTGTCGACATCTTTATCAGCACCAGCTGAGGTAGATGAACTGCTTATGTCTGGCTTGCCTACCTTGATCAGATTTGTCACCTTCATTACCTGAATAACCTAGAGTATTTGTGTCCTCCAGATTAAATAGTTCGATGGTTTTAACTTAACTGGACATGAGGCAATCAGATGATTATACAGGGAAACAGGTGATAGACACAAAGAGGTTGAGGGTGTTGTTATGGCCATGTTTGATCTGGTTTTCAGTATGGGTAGCGTAGCTTCAGAAAGCTCTAATACCATGTGTAAAATCACAAGGTTGAGAGGGAATTATATTCAGTAATCATGTGTTTTCTCATATCTTACAAGGCCACAAGTGACTGCATTTATACAAGTCACAAAACAATCAGAAAACTAGGCTGGGTATACTAAGTGATAGCTTCTACAAATGACTTAGAGTTCTACTACATATATGACTATCACATTGAGTTGAGTATAAACTCTACAATGCAATCTAACCATCCTTATCTCCTGTAAGCTTATCCTTATCATGATCAGCTTCTTCAACACCTAATACAAACATTAGTGTCTGCTTCCATGACTTAAACCCGTAATGTATTGATCATATGAGACAATTTTATCGTTACTTTAAGGCTTCCCTACTATAACCTAAAGAGTGTTATTTGAAATAATGAAATTATTATACATTACACTTGAATGATATATGTAACTTTCACGAATTCATTTATAATCATCCTAATTGCTTTGCCAAAACTATCAGGTGCCTCTTTTAAATTATTATTTAACACTTGACACTTGTCCCGTTCTTCCCATACAAATGTAATAGTATTTCCTTTGGCATGCATGCGAGTCACAAGAGCTAATAGGTTGTTCTCTTTATAGGTAAATATATAAGTAGTTGGGGCACTAAATCCAAAAACTTACAAACATCAAATATTAAATACTCCAATGCTCTTTTTTCCGAAGGCAACTTTAAAAAAAGAAATTAATTCCTTCTTCATATATGATAAAATCAAATATTATGAATCGCAAAAAAAGAGGCTAAAAATTCAATTAAAGTGGTTCGGAAGAAGCAATAGGAAAGCCCATGCGAAATCCCCTTCATTAACATGCAATGTCAATATGTTCACTATTTATGGTACTTTGAATGTTTTTGTTTAATGTATTTAACTCACATGCTCCTATGTCCAAGCCCTTCATTTTGAGGAGGGACTAACGTCTAACATGCTTGCGTTGTGAACCTTTTTATGTCCAATTATTGCAAAAAACATCCCTAGTCGAACGTCTTGACAAATATATATATATATATATATATATAGCTTTGACTTTATATTCATTGCTAGCGTAAGAATTTTACAATGTACGTGCATATTAACATGTTGTAGACTTGCAGTAACTGATTACTTACCTTATTTCTTAGTAACTAATACTCCACACATTTGTATTTACAATTTTTTTGTAACTAATTTTTTATTGTTTGATCATGTAAAAATATCTTATGTTGTTAGTGTATAAATATAAACTTAAACAATAATGGCAGGCATGGCTCATAGCTGTATGGCAAACTAATAAGCAGACCCTTTGCAACCATATCTAGGTGAGCATACCTAAGAATATCTAATATCTTTTGAGACTATTATTAGTGTTAGGTGAAAAAGGACTTTTGACGTTTTGTGGTACGGGTATTTTATTTTTATTTCATTATAGTTTAGTATTAATAATTTAAGTTAGGTATGCATCAGTGGAAAATCTGCTAATCCATGCATGATTGATTCCTTTCTCATTTTCATTTCTCTCTCTAGGAGATTCTCGGGTCACTATTTATAATCGTTGCTTCGATTAAATATCATGTAAAATCAAACCAACTATTATTGACATTGTTAATAAGGTTATGACGTAGTAATAAGTATTCTTTGATTTTTAACTTGAGGTCTTTAGTTTGAGTTCTGGGTAAGACGTCTTTGTTAGAAGGCGTTTTATGCCCCAATATAAATTTTCTTGAGAATTAGTTGGGCCTCAAGCGAGTAGAACAACAAATAGAAACCAAAAGAAAAAAAGACTATTGGCCCTCAAAAGTGAAAATAATTATAAGTCAAAGGATGGAACTACTTGTTTCATATGAGACAGTAAACCTAACTTGAACAGCTGAAGAAATCACTAAGACACGGTACAAAGATAGGACCGATCTATGGTAAGTTACGTTGAATTTTTAAAATTTATGTGGTCCATTATATTGTGCAAATTGCTTTTATGTGGATCTTGAATACTTTATGAATGACGTTTAATTGTAAATACTCCACGAGATCGAGACATATATCACACATTAATCATGATATAATTTCTTTATTGCAGTTTTTAATTCAATTGACATGTATGTTGCAGAACCAAAGCCCACTAGAGATTAGACTATTCCAAAATTCGAAAATATTTTCTTTAAACAATTAAAAAATGTTGATTCTGCTTTTTCTGAGTGAATGACGTTACGGAGGAGACAAAAATGACAAGAGATGTATATAGAGAGAGTCGAGAGAGGACTTGTTGTGCATGCTGTGGTCAGAAAAACATTCCCTGGACGACAACAGACCACCATAACAAGATGGAGTATCTGACTTCTCACTTCTCTGATACTATTGTTCTCCCTCCTTTTCTCCTAACTAACTATATATATATATATATATATATGTAATTTAATTTTTTATTTTATCTCCAATGGAAAACTATATGATTACATAAATATTATTCTAAAAGTTTTATATACAAACATATAAATGTTACGGTATATTTAAAAAAATCACAAGTTTTAAAAGTATCTATTTTTTCCCCTTAAATTTTTACCTAGTCAAATAGGATTACTATTCTCTCCGTTTTTAATTTATAAGTGTTACTTCTCATTTAATTTATTTAAAAACATCATATTTCTATATTAGTACTGTAAATTTTGAATATCAGTGTTTCTTTTATCTTTAATGACGCCCATTTATACAAATGACATTATATGTTTAAAACCATAAATTCAAAAGATATTCTTATTATGTTATACAAACGTTTAGTTTAAACTCACAAGATTCTTTCATTTAATACATATTTAAAATTGACAATTAAAAAGATATTCTTGGTTTGTTACACAAACATTTAATTTAAAATCACTAGATTCAAAAATTTCTTTGTATTTTTAAAATTTTATGGTCAATCAAAATAAGATGCATATAATGAAACAAAGAAAATAGAAGCCCTAAAAATAAATGATCTTTTTTTTTTGTGGTAATTAGTTTTTTATTATCAGGGAAAATATTACAAGTATAACAAAAAACCCTATCTCTATCAGCCCAGGTTTGGACATGCAGCCCCAAACCTAGGAATATCAAAACTAAGTAACACCAAATCTAAGTATAGACTAGCTAAGGATAGAAGTTTAATTCTTAAAGTCTTTTAGCTAGACTAGGACTCAAGTTTCCTGGACAATGGACCTCTTGAATTATCGTTTTAACCATCTCCTCACTTTTTCTCTGCTGCCTGCGAAAAGTTCTCCAATTTCTTTCTTGCCATATATGGTATACAATACAAGTTAGGAACATTCTGTATATTATTGCTGATGGATGCTTACCTGCTGCATGTTTTATAGTCCATTTTACCTCTTCATTCCACCCAGTCGCATCTCTATTGACACCAATCCAGTATAATAGTTTCCTCTATACTGTTGTTGAGTAGGTGCATCTGAAGAATAGATGATCATAGTCCTCTATACCTCCTTCGCATAACGAGCATGATGGATTGGCTAATATTCCTCAAGTAATTAGCCTGTCTCGTGTGTATAATCTGCCCAGGATTGCTAGATAGAAGATAAAGATCCATTTAGGACTACTTATGTTAATGCATATTAGTCTCCTCCATTCAACTTTAGGAAACTCTCCTCTAAGCTTATTATATACATCTCTGATGGAGTAGCTCCTTGCATTCATCACCTCCTTCACTCCTATATTAGCTTCATCTAAATACTTTGCAGCTCCTAATATGTTTTGAATGAGCCAAGATGCTTGTTTCACGTTTACATTCCATATCATATGCTGTTTTATATAATATGTATGCATCTACTATATCCATAGACGATCCTTCTTCTTACACAAATTCCATAGTTGCTTAAGGATTGCAACTCTATTCCAAGTGAGGATATAAATGATGTTCAATCTACCTGTATATTTTGGCCAGCACAATTATTTTCAGGCCACCAGTGCCTTGTTGCTACCTTTTGTTTCACCTGTCCAGGGAAACCTCTTACATATGGTCTCAATCTTTAGAATAATCTTCTTTGGTAGAGGAAAGATTTGTGACCAAGAGGATTGAATGGCAATCAGAACACTATTAATCAATTATAACCTTCCTGCATAAGATAAAAACTTTGCTATCCATTGTGTAGCTCTGGTAAGCATCTTATCCAGTAGGGGCTGACATTGAGCTACAGATAATCTGTTGGTACTTAATGGAACCCTCAAGTATTTGAATGGCAATGTGCCTATGGAGAATCCTAGGCATTGGGTAATCTGTTGTTGAACATCCACTGGTACCCCTCCAAAATAGATACAACTTTTGCCTTGGTTTGCAATCAGTCCTAAGGAGCTGGAAAAGTGTTGAAAACATTCATAGAGTAGTTGAATGGACACCACATCACCTCTACAAAACAACAGTAAATCATCTGCAAAGCTGAGTTACACTATGTTCAGCTTCTCACATCGGAGATGATAGTTAAAATCAGGCCCGTCCTTCAAAGTCTTTAAGCTTCTGGTCAAGTATTCCATGGCTAGGACAACAAGATATGGCGACAGTGGATCCCCTTGCCTGACTCGTCTTTTGGCATCAAAGGGAGCTGTTGGCTTGCCATTTATAATAATAGAATAGGATATTGTAGTGACATATATCATGATCCATGATAGGAATTGCTCTGGAATATTCAGTTCTGTGAGAATCAATGTGATTGAGGTACTATTTATTGGTTTGTACATGGCACCATCATTAAAGAATTTTAATACAGCCTCTGTAACATCCTCTCCAATTAAGTGCCATGCCTTTTTGTAGAAGTAGGCATTGAATCCATCCCCTCCTGGAGCCTTGGAATCTCATATTCCCTGCAATGCTTGCATCACATCATCTTTAGTGAAAGGGGAGATGAGTTGTAGTTGTTGAGATCTTATAAGTCATGGACCTTTTCTCATTATACTAGGATTAATAACATGTATGCTATTAGATGAATTTCCTAGTAATCTTCTGTAGAAACCCACTACTTCCTGCTCAATGCCTTATGTTATTTTGATCAAGCTTCCATCATCAGCTGTAATCATTTTAATCTAGTTCTGTGAAATTCTTCCTTTCATACTAGCAAAGAAGAATGTTGTGTTAGAGTCTCCCAACTTAAGCCATCAAACTCTTGATCTTTGTTTGTATATGCTTTCATCTACCATGCTCCATTTTTTTAACTATTGTTTAGTAATTTTTTCTATCTCAAACATATCATCAAGTATTATAGTGTTCCTCATCTGATCTTGTATGCTAACTAGTGCCTCCCTTAGTTGCTGAACCTTACTAGTCGTGCCTGTAAATTCCTTCCTTTTAAGCCTTTTAAGAGCATCCTTCACATTTTTTAAGTTTTTCCAAATTCTTCTCATGTTTCCTTCCTTGTTATACCAACCTTCATGTACTATATTTTCAAATTCTGGATGATGAGCTAAGCAGTTGAAGAATTTGAAAGGTTTCTCCCTATTATCCATTGCTGTTTCCAGTTTTATACATAATGGAGAATGATCTGAGAAATGAGGATCCATCATATTGACTTGCATTTGAGGCCTATTCAACATCCACTGTGCATTAACAATAGCTCTGTCTATTCTACTGCATACATGGCTATTTGTCCATGTATATGACCTACCCACAGTTGCAAGTTCAGTCAGTCAGCAGTCTTCCATCAGAGCCTTGAAGTCCTTAATTTTATTTTTCTGCACTGCAGTACTATTCATCTTATCCTCTATATCTAGTATTGCATTAAAATCAACCATGATTAGCCATAGGCTATTTGTCTGTGAGTCTAAATACCTTAGTGCATCCCACAAAGTACATCTATGGGCAATTGTATGTAATTCATAGATAGCAGTAAAAGCAAACCGACTACTAGAATTAATACTATGAACTATCCCATGTATGAATTGTGTATGATTCTGTAGCATATTAAACTGAATGCTATTTGGATCCCAAAAGATCCATATCCGTCCTCTGCCATTAGAAGTAACGTTGGAACACCAGCTCTACCCAACTGCACATTTATTTATAATTTTCTTTGCCTTATTGTCTTGTACTCTATGTTCAACTATTGCTGTAAGACTGATCTTATTAATCTGCAAGAACAATTTCATCTTCTTTTGCTTATATATCTTATTGAAACCCCTCACATTCTAAGTAGCTATCTTCATGTAGAGTTAGGATGGGTTGATGCTTCTTCTATATCTGCTCCTATGCAACCTTGAGGATTATCATCTTCAACCCATTTTGTGCTTTCCTCCTGTATTTCCACTCTTAATGGAGAGAATCCATTAGTAGTGGTGAGAATTTGCTGAGATGGGCTTGTTTGTCCTCCCCTTTCGTTTGCTTTGTGCCAGACTTGTTGGTCTCCATCTAATATCAGTGGCTCACTCTGTTGAACTTGAATTGCTTGCTTGCCTATGTCCTTTCTATCTTGTTTAGTTGGGCCTCTTGCAACCCATTGAACTGTTGGCTTTATATTCCTTGCCTGCTACATATTTGTACCTACATTATGAGTTTTGTCCAATTGATTTGTTACTTCTGCCCTTCATTGATGTTGTTCTCCCTTTTGGAATTTTTCATGTGCCCCAGCTATGCCTTGTACTCCATCACAATCATGTCCAACCATAAGACATTTCTCGTAGTATTGTGGCACCCAATCATACTCCACAATCTGTTCAAACTCCTTCCCCAATGGGTCTTGCACAATAATGCTCTTTGGTAGATCTTTAGTTATAATAATTTCAATGAGGACTCTAGCATAAGAGATCCTTGCTGTACTAGTTGTGCATTCATCAGCATATATAGGGTACCCCAAACCACTTGCAATTCGACCTAGAGTAATCCTTCCCCAGCAATTCAAAGGCAAATTTGGAAAGCTAACCCACAATGGTATAGTCTTTAGGACTTCATCATAGAAGTTAAAATCAGCTGACCATGACTTCAGTATTATTGGCTTCATTCCCATAGTGTGTGGCCCTGAATACAACACCTCATTTTTATCTTCCATGTTACGAAACAATATAACAAAATATTCCTCATTATGGTAATAAATTTTTGGCATAGCAGTAAAATTCCATTGTAAGGCTATAAAACGCTCCATGGCTCCTATTGATGGAGAATCCCCAATAACATACAGTATAACAGCCTTCTGCCACTTTGCATTTTCAGTTTTCATCTCCTCTTGTTGTAATTGGACTTTCCTGACTCCATCTTGAATCATATGAGGTATGAACACTAGGTCCATTCCCCTTGCAGCTATCCTGTTACTAGTAAACAAATTTGCCCAAGTTTTCTCACCCTTCCCAGAATCTGACTTTGTTATCTCCTGAATTGGTGCATTGGTAGTATTTTGTTATTTTCTTTTTTGCTCCTCCACTTGAATTATTTTGCTTGTACTGCCAGTAGTCTCTTGGTTGAGTACTCATTTCGTCGTCGCAATCTTCTGAGTTTGGATGCTCACTGTTCTCGCTACAGTAGGCAATGGGACAGTAACAGGCAATGAAACAATTGTTGTTGCTGGGCTTCCCACACCAATCACCACATCAGCAGATTTAGGCATGTACTTCATCATACTAGGACTCGAATTTCCTAGAATATGTGGTGAATTCATCTTCATGGCACTAGATCCGGTGGCAGAGCTAGAATTTTTATCAAGGAGTGTCAAAATATATAAAAGTAAACATATCAGAAAATTAAGGGGAGTCAATACATAGTATATAAACATATAATTCTTTTTACCTACCTAGACAATGTATTTTTCTGCGAAGGGATGTCATTTGACACCCCTTCCTATAAGGTGGCTCCGCCACTGACTATATCCTTCAGAATTAGGCACAATCGATATCTTTCTCTTTTCGCATCCTAGGGTTCCTGTTTGTGGTGAAATTCTTCCCAAACTTTCATTATGACTTCCTGATGCAATGAGCTCAGCTAATTGAACTTTTGTCACAGTCCGTCTTCCTCTCCCCATTTCCGATCAGCACTTGTTAGCAAGCACGCTTAACGTGCGCCGAAAGAGAGAGAGTACTGTTTTTATAATTCCATCACATTTATAAGTATTAATTTTGATTTTAATTTGATTTTGGGAAAATCACTTTTGAGTTTAATTTTTGAAATAAACTATATTTTTGTATAATTTTATGTTTGAAATGGAGATGGCTTATTCATCTATTCTTATCACGGAATATGACAATAAAAAATAAAATTTTAGATTTATTTTATTTAAATGATTTACTCACTTTTTTCGGGTATTGCTACATTCTTATACTGAATTGTTGATTTGACTTTCCATAAAAGGAGCTCCTCACTTCAATAAAGAAGTTGAAGTCAGGAGGTCAGATCTCCAAATTTTATGTAAAATACTTTTATTTTTCTGTAAGAATTTAAGGAAGTGGTAAGTGTAATTGCGCCATGTGTTTATATTAAAAAAGAATACAGCTAAAACATTATATTAGTTGATACTTATGACATACTAAAAGGAAAATGAATATTGAATTTGCATAACGGAAATAAAATGCAGACACGAAGTAAGAAAATTATATTTAAATACAGTGTAAAATAAAAATAGTTCAGTCTATTCGAAAATAAAAAAAATGTAAAACAGATTGAGGAAATTTAGTGACAAAAAAACTTCAATATTCAAATCATTATTTTACATACGGTGTGAGTAACCATATTTGGGATAGATAAAGTACGATAATTACCTTTTATTACTAAAATAAAATAAATAGATGAAAAGACAAGTAGCAAAAAGAGCAAAAAGAAAAAGAAAGATTGTTAAAGCAAAGAGAAGAACCGTAGAGAAAAACTAACCTGGATATCCGTGAGAACAAATCCTCTACCTTTTACTTTTCTCAAATCCCAAATGAATACAGAATTAGATTCTCTTTCAGAATTATATACACTTTTATATTGTGTCCTTGGGAATTCACTAACCTTTTAATTTCCTACTAAGATTGATTACGTCAAAGACTGCAGTTGTAACGTCATCATGGTATCAAAGTTGGCCCAATAACGTCCATGAATCGACTTGGATGGGACAAATCCCTCTCAATTCGTGAATGTTAATCGAAAAAATGACTATATATATATATATATATATATATATATATATATATATAAAAGTTTTATACACTTTTTCGACTATCATATGTAAATAATTATCCTGCCGCAGGCTAAAAGTGATAATACCCCGTGTTAATTTCGATATGACCCAATACAATTTCGGGCCGCAGGCATCTGGCTTTTTTGAGCAATCTATGCAAAATACCCATTGAGCTTAAATTAATGAAAAATTACCAGCAATGTTCATTTATAAGTAGCATATTAAAAAATATTGGCCAATTCACAAAATATTACTAATATTAGTCAAACGTTACCAATATTAGCCAATTAGCTATTTGTAGCAAAAAAAGGTTAAATGTTTGCTTTCTTTTGAGTGAGTGTTGTTAGTATAGATTGGATACATCGTAAGGAGTTTGAATCCTAGTTTTGGGATGATTTGGTGGAGTTTTGAGGTGGTTTGAATTGAAAATTCGAATTAGAAGATGAACATGGAAAAGAATGATATGTGTATCACACATTGTATCATTTGTGTATCACATATGTATCATATTTGTATCAAATATGTATCACATGTATACCTCTATGTGTGATACATGTTTGATACATGTGTCGCAGAAATATTTTTTGAACTTGATTTTAACTACGTCTTTTGATACCAAATCAGTCCAAATCACCTCCAATCTTCCTCAAATTTTGTATATTGACTCATCTATATGTTTTCAATGAATTTCAACTATACTCATTGAAAAAAGGTTGTTTTTTGCTTAGATTTTGGAATCTTGTATATATATATATATATTGTATTTCATCACCTTGTTTGCTGCCTCATCCATGAATTTTCTTTCCGTCTTGCTTCTAATGATGTTGATCACACTTAAAAGTATGAAATGAGATCTTTGCATGTAATTCTTGAAGAGAAAGAACCTTATTTTTTTGAATTTTTAATTTTTATATGTGCTTGACTAGTTTTGGTAAGTCTATGATTAATGACTATAGGTTGGTAAGTTAGGACTTATTTGGGACATTTATGTAAGATTTCCTAAATTAATTATCCTTTCCTACCCATTTAAAAACTAGTTACAATATATGCCTACCCAATTAAAATTAATTTTCCTTATCTACCCACCCATCCCAACTATTTTTAAAAACCTATTTTGGCTAAGCTTAATTTGGTTTGGCTTGACTTGACTTGATTTGATTTGGTTTAGCTTGGTTTATAGTAGCTTGAATTGGCTTCATATGGCTAGGTATTAAAAACAATGGGCAGGAGAAAAAGTAATGGGTAGGGGAGGGTAATAATTTTCCTACGCATGAGTATTTTGCCAAGTTCTCCCGTTTTTTTTTTTTTTCCTGTGTTAACTTTTTTTA
Organism: Nicotiana otophora; assembly: GCA_000715115.1. Classification (NCBI taxonomy): domain Eukaryota; kingdom Viridiplantae; phylum Streptophyta; class Magnoliopsida; order Solanales; family Solanaceae; genus Nicotiana; species Nicotiana otophora. Next base: position 49,020 of record AWOL01S0009589.1, on the reverse strand, counting down.
TAGAGCAAACTACAACATTAGCTACAAATAAATAATACTTACCAATAATTTGTCATTAAGTTATGCTACAAAAAATAACCAAGAAAATTATCAATGTAATATAATATTCAAGAAACTTAGGTAAAAAAGGATTTTCCCCCTTAATGGTTGGAATTCGTTGAAAATATCAAGGTACAACAGTTACCAGAATCGGCTTCCTCCTCCGAACCGTAGGAAGTTTCCCCGGGGCCAGGAAAGTCGGAGCAATATCATATACCAAGGCATTTTTAAGTACCAGAAGAAACAGACGCAAAGAAATCCACGGCAGAAGAATTAGAGCAGGTTGCACTGTTTGAAAAATTCCCATAAAGGAAATTCCATTTGGCAACAGGACTACACCGAGAGCTCAAGTCAGATTTTATTAAATTCCTTATAATTAACGCTGATTGTTTTGCATGGTCGCATGAGGATATGACAAGAATCCCAACAGAGATAGCCGTGCACAAGTTAGGCTTGGACCCATGCATACCTCCGGTAAGGAAAAGGAAGCGCCCTATAGCCGAAGCTAGGAATAAATTCGTCATAGAAGAGGTAACTCGTCTACTTAAAATTGGTTCAATCCGAGAGGTAAGATATCTGGACTGACTAGCTAATGTGGTAGTAGTTCCTAATAAGAACAATAAATTTCGCATGTGTGTAGATTATAAAGATCTTAATAAGGCATGTCCGAAGGACTCGTTCCCATTGCCAAATATCGATCAAATGATCGACGCTACGACCGGTCACGAGTTAATAAGTTTCCTCGATGCCTATTCCGGGTACAATCAGATCAAGATAAACCCGGAAGATCGGGAGAAGACTTCGTTTATAAAAAATTTTGGTAAATATTGTTACAACGTAATGACCTTTGAACTAAACAACGCCGGAGCTACTTACCAACGGCTCGTAAATAAGATGTTCGAAAAATAAATAGGAAGAACTATGGAAGTATATATAGACGACATGATTATTAAGTCTCTGCATGCAGGTAACCACCTAAGACATTTGCAAGAAATGTGTGACATACCGAGGGAGCATAATATGAAGCTTAACCTCGAGAAGTGTGCGTTCGGGGTTGGATCGGGTAAATTCTTAGGATTCCTGGTCTCACAAAAGGAATTGAGGTGAATCCCGACAAAATTAAGACTATAGAGGACATCCCGAATCTACTATTCAACATAAAGTAAGTACAAATTAGCGGCTTTGAGCAGGTTCATTTCTCGATCATCGGAGAAGTGTCATCGCTTCTTCGCGCTGCTCAAAAAGATAAATCACTTCGAGTGGATGCCAGAGTGTCGGAAAGCCTTGAAGGAATTGAAGAAATACTTCTCAATCCCTCCGTTGCTCTCGAAACCTAATGAAAGAGAATCATTGCTGGTCTACCTGGTGGTCTCAAAAGTTGCGGTAAGCGCAGTTTTAGTCCGGGAGGAAAAAGGTATGCAATTTTCCACATATTACGTTAGAAAAATTTTAACGGGAGCAGAAACACGCTACCCATATTTAGAAAGGTTGGCCTTATCTCTCGTGTTACTGCCCAAAAGCTAAGACCCTACTTCCAATGCCACCCGATAACGGTGGTGACTGCTTTTCCTTTGAGGAATATACTCCATAAACCCGAACTCTTGGGCAGATTGCCCAAAAGGGCCGTTCAAATGAGAGAGTTCAACATAGAGTATAAATCGAGGACAACGATTAAATCACGTCATGGCTGACTTCGTGGCCGATTTCAGCCCGGGACTATTGTCTGTGGCTGCCAAAGAGGCAACAATGGTGTCAGAACCAGCACTGGGAGTCTGGACCTTATTCACGAATGGAGATTCAAATGTGAACGGGTCCAGGCTCGGAATAGTCTTGATCACGCCTTCAGGGGAAACCTTAAGGCAAGCCATCAAAACGATTCCTCTAACTAACAATGAGGCAGAGTATGAAGTTTTGATTGCAGGGCTCGAATTGGCCCGGGGACTTGACTCCGAAGCCATCAAAGTGAAGTGTGATTCACAGTTAGTGGTAAATCAGGTCTACAGAATTTTTGACACCAAGATTCCGGGAGTGGTCAATAAACCACATACCGAGGGAAGAAAATGCGGAAGCGAATGCATTAGCAAATCTGGGCTCATCAACAAAAATCCAAGGACCAAAATTGGGTACAGTTGTACAACTGAAGAACTCAGTCTTGGACACAGAGGGTTATTACGAGGTAAATTCGACCAGTCTGGTTTGGGACTGGAAAAATGAGATAATAGATTATCTCGAGCATGGAAAGTTTCCCGAGGACCCCAAAGCATCAAGAACATTGCGTGCCAGAGCTGCGCGATATATCTTCAGGAAAGGCCAATTGTACAAAAAATCCTTTTAAGGCCCGTTGGCCCGGTGCTTAGGAGCATCGGAAGTCAACTATGTCATGAGAGAAGTCCATGAAGGAATATGCGGCAACCACTCGAGCGCAGATTCCCTGGTGCTGAAGTTAGTCCGAGCAGGATATTACTGGCCCCGTATGGAACAAGATGCCAAAAACTTTGTACGAAAATATGATAAGTGCCAATGCCACGCACCACTAGTACATCAACCAGTGGAACCCTACATTCAATTGTGTCCCCGTGGCCGTTCATGAAATGGGAGATGGACATCGTCGGACCACTACCACCAGCTCCCATAAAGGTAAGGTTCCTGTTAATTTTGACCGACTAATTTTCCAAATGGGTAGGAGCAGGTCCTTATTAAATGATCGAAAAATGTGAAGTGATCGACTTTCTATGGGAAAAAATAATTTGCAGGTTCGAAATTCTGAAAGAGATCGCATGCGATAACGGGCCGCAATTTATCGGGTAAAAAAGTATAAATTTCCTTGAAGATTTGAAGATAAAAAGGATTACCTCTACACCTTACTATCCGAGCGCAAACGGACAAGCGGAGTCAACAAACAAAACAATTGTACAAAATCTAAAGAAAAGGTTAGAAGTAGAAAAAGGTCGCTGGCCCGAAGAATTATCGGGAGCGTTATGGGCCTACCGAACAACGGCCAAGTCAAGCACAGGAGAAACCCCTTTTCCCTTGTGTACGACGCCGAAGCTTTGATACCGGTGGAAGTAGGGGAGCCCACTTTAAGGTATTCCCAGGCAAACAAAGAATCAAATAATAAGGCAATGCTAATCAACTTAGAACTGTTCGAGGAACACAGGGACATGCCACATGTCAGAATGGCATCCCAAAAGTATAGGATGGACCGCTATTACACTAAAAGAACCAACCTTCGTTATTTTAAAGTGGGAGACCTGGTTTTGAGGAAGGTAACTCAGAATACCCAAGAATTCAACGCCGAAAAATTAGGCTCTACATGGGATGGCCCTTACCGGGTTTCGTCTATCACCGGTAAAGGGTCATACGAGTTGGAAAACCGCAACGGAGACAAGTTGCCCAGTAACTGGAACATGGATCATCTCAAAATATTTTACTGCTGACAAACAACAGTCAAATGGAAAGTATGTGCTGTCACTTTTATCCTTCGTTTCGCATTTTATCCCACTTAGGTTTTTTCAGTCAAGGTATTTAATGAGGCAACAACCACAAGCATACTACAAAAACAACAGCGATAAGACCTTTGATGAGAAGGCAAACAAACAAGTCTCCACTCGGGGACGATAAGGTAATCTTTCCTTTGGTAGTAAATTCCCACCGGGAAGTTAAGTTTGCTACCAAATAAAGGTTACACGATCGTTCATGAGCACAAACCACTAGATAATTGTTAGGTATTCTTTCACTTGATGACATGAATTCCTAAGGAGAAAGTAAAATATGTTACCGAGTTAAGGGTTACATAGCAATTCATCAGTGGAACCTTCGTAGATACAAGACTTCCAGTGTTTCAACTCGCATTCTTCGCATTAGAACACTGGGAGGGGGGATAATGATATGATTACAAGGCAACACTGAATGCCACGTCAACCAGGAATGAAAATCCGGCAATGCAATACTGAATGCCATGTCAACCGGGAATGAAAATCCGGCAAGGCAACACTGAATGTCACACATCATTAGGACCAGGAATTACACAACCAACCTTCGAAGAAACAAGTTACACAAGATAGCCACAAGTCATGGAAACTTCTTTTTCTACATAGCAAAATGCCTATGTAAACTATGAAAACAGAAGGAATGAAATGAAATCCTTTTTGATTTTATCTTGTTTCTTGTCTACACGATGAGCTAATTTTGGCATTTGAAAGTTAAACAAGTACTTCAAATGCTAGTGCCGTAATGAACATGAGACGTCCTTTTCAAGAGTAGCATAAACATAAGAGGCCCCTCTCTTATTAAAACCCTCATGTTAAAGGGTTGGTTTCAAACAAATATATGTCCGGAACCGAAAATGCTATCGGAGAAAAATACACCCGAAGCCACACATGAAAAAGACGCAGAAACCAAACTTGCACAAATGCTTATTAAAACCCTCCTGTTAAAGGGTTAGTTCCGGAAGAATATATGCCCGTAACCAAAAATGCTATCGGAGAAAAATACACCCGAAGCCATATATGAAAAATACGGATAAATCAAAATTGCGCAAATACTTATTGAAACCCTCATGTAAAAGGGATAATTCTCGGAGACAAAAGTGCATCGAAGAAAATGCACCCGAGCTCACATGCAGAAAAGCAGGAAGATATGCACAAGGGTTAAACACTTGCACAGATATCCAAGCAAGGTAAGACTAATCCAAATAGTTGAGCAACAATACATATTTATTTACAAAGATGTACCAAAAGGACATACAAAACAGGGAAAGAAAAAGCTAAGCTACAACATCACTAGAATAGGGAGGAAGAGAAGTATCCATATCCCCAGGAGCAGTAGGTGGTGCCACCGATGGCTCAACATCTTCTCCAACTTGGTCTTCGGTACCATCGCCTTCCGATTCCTCTTCAGTATAAGAAATATCGAAACCAAAATTAGAATAACCGGGACCGTCAGACCGCGCCTGGAGTCCATTCTTTGCAACCAACTCAAGCTCGCATGCCTTAGAAATATTTGCATTAATAAAAATAATGCCAGCTTTGGCTTCTTCCAAGATTTTTCTCCTCATGCTGTACATGTCGTAAGTTTTTTCAACAACAAGGGAAGCCTCTCGGTGCCTGAGTTCTTCTTTGAGCTGAGTGATCTCGACAGAAAGATTATCCCGGGTGGACCTAGCAGACTGAATACTGACATCGAGATCATGGACAATTGGACTATAGAGCCTGTTATGCTCGATAGGTTTCTTATACTTCTCCTCCAACCGGGCATGTATCGCCCCAGCGACAGCAAGTTCTTCAGCCTTATAATTCAAGGCTGCTTCTAAATTAGTTACCCTTTCAGCAGCAGCAACCTCAGGATCATTGGAAGCAAGAAAGGCATTCTGGACCTCAGCCCATTTAGCCTCGACTTCATCAAAACCGGCCCTCAGCGGCCCAACTTCCTAGCTGAGGGTTACCACTTATTGCTCACTTTGCTGTAAACGGGCTTCCAAAACATTAGCCTCAGTGGCCTTAGTTTCCAGTTCTGAGAGGCGAAGAACAGTTCGGTCCCGTTCCGCCAAAAGCTGATCCCGTTCAGAAGAAAGTTTCTCCTTCTCGCGGATTAACCTTTGTAGGCCCTTGGAAGCAAGAAAATTGACCTGTGAGATAAAAAGAGGTAAATCTTAAAATGCACTCATTCAGAAGCTGGACAAACTAGAAGGGAAAGAAAGAAGCATACCGCTGCAGCATTATGCATGGCATTGTTCAATAAAAACTCCCCCGAGAGTGTCTGAATCTTTTCCCAATCCTTCTCTGAAGCCAAGGGCTTCAGATAATTTGCAAGCTCGGTCGTCTGGGAAATAAGGTTGCACCCGGTAGAGACCGATAAGGCAACATTACTCCTCCTCTGAGGATCTTCAGAAGGGGCAGCATAATATTGCCCCAAATTCCCATAAATAGGAGACTGGGGAAGAAAAATGACTTCAGCACTTCCAGGTGCGGCTGTTAGAGATGATGTTGTTAGGAGAAGCGAGGATGAAGATGGGAAAGAGGCAGCAGCTGCTGGTGGTGAAGAATGTGGTGATAAAGCTGGTAAAGGAGAAGAACGGGAAGCAGCTGCACCAAAGGCAACACTGATTGTTGGTTGCTCACCAACCAAGGGCGGCAAGGACCTGGTACTCTGCCTCGCAGTACTAGGCATAACGATTAGGGCCCGAGAACGAGAGTTGGAATTTTCCACCAAATTAAACTCTCCTCAAAGTTCCGAGACATCATCCTCGGCGAGTGTGATTGCATCAACAGGTTGAGCATCCTGTTGAGAGGATAAGGATCGTTGTCTTCTATGAAGAGAAGCTCCCTCATCACTAGCTTCTTCATCATCAATCACTACGGTGTCTATGATCGGCCCGGAGGGAGGACCGACCAACGCTGCCAATTGGGATGATTCGGGGGCACCAACCTTTTCCCTATTATTCTTCTCCCCGGACGCAGAGGAACACCTTTTTTTTGGTGGCTTGTTCTCTGGACGGGGACTCCGTGAAGAAATATTTGTGCCCGGAGTAGACCCGGAGGCATCCGGTAGAGCAAGTGCCTCCTGGAGCAGCCTCGCCGCATCAGAAGGATTGGCCTAAACATCCTCTTCGGGGATCTCGACTGAGCCTGGGGGTAGACTTAATTTGACAAAAAAGTCAGGAGATTTAGCCTAAATCTAGATATGCAAAAACTAAAGCAAAGCAAATTATAGTTACCATGATTTTTGGCCTTCCACCTTTATTTGATGGACAGTTCTTTCCACAAGCAGATTTCGGGCGTGGTGATGTCCAAGATATTTTGAACCCACCGGTCCAAGTCTTCTACCACCGGTAGGGCCCATCGAGTCGCTATAACATACAGAAGTTGAAAGATCAATACAAGAGTAAAAAAGCATTTAGGAGGAGAGAACGTATTGAAAGAAACTTATAGGAACGGTTCCAAGCCGCTGGAAAGGATGAGGACATTGTTGGAATAATGTCACCGGAGGCAACTGCAACAAACCGTTCCATCCACCCTCGGTCATTGTCATCATCCATGCTGGAAATCAAAGCATGGTGACCACGCTTGCAAAGATTTATCACCCCCCTGCGGAAGATCTTGGGGGAGTACAGATTCATCATGTGAGCCTGGGTCAGCTCTTCTCTGGTTTCAAAGTACAAGCGCCGAAGGCAGGCAACCGTCCTCCACACAGAGGTTCTTACCTGTGCCAAACATACCTGGTAGCGAAGACAAAATTCCGCTATCACGGAATTAAGCTCCCCACTCAAAGAGAACGTACCCAAGGTAAAAGGGTACGTGTAAAAATATGTGAAACCCTCTTTGGGAAGGGTCACTCGCTCCGATAGGTCGGGAGCGATGATGTCCAAATTCGGGCAGCAGTAGTCTTCCTTCACAGTAGGGATACTGGAAGGACAAATAGAAGATGGATACCTGCTAACCGCCCATGTACGGTGGTTATCAGTGGAAAATTTCTCCTCTAAATACTTCAAAGCACTGAGCCTTTTGGGGATTATGGAACTTACTGTTGGAGGAGCAGAATCTTCGTTTTTGTTCCTATTCTTCGAAGAACCAAAACGTTTAGATGAAGAAGCCATTAGAAGAGGGGAAGAAAAGGTTCTGTGTTTGGAGGAAATTTAGAGAAGAGATGTAGAACAAGAATTCAGGTTGGAAGTTCAAGCAACTGGTGAAACCCAAAGGAGAAGGGAGTTGATATGTATAGGTAAACTTTTGGGAGGCTAAAATACTTGTCTCCAATTACCTCGATAACCGACAAATGGTATGTTAAATCATAGGGGGATGCATGTTCTAGGCATTAAATGCGGGGGACATGTGTCTAATCGACCATTAGTAACCTTCAAAAGGAATTATATTAATTCCCGCCAAAAGAAGATTCTCTTCAACTTTCCAGTAACACAAAGTTATATCACCGGAAAGCAGGGGGACTATCTGTATTGGAAAAAATATGTTACGATACGTGTCCGCCAAAGAAGGGGACACGTGGAATCAAAGCCAGAAGGACATAAATCGGGCACATCTACTTCGTGTGTCACCGAGAAAGGCAAGTCCATAAAGGCATTAAGCATGCTGCGCCCGATAGATTTTAATGAAGAATAATCTACAACATTAAAGAATAACGACCCATTACAGGAATTTGGGTATTTATGTTTACCGTTAGGTTTCCATTATCGCACTTCAATTATCATTAGTGGTGGGCCCGACCATTACACCCACTGAGCTATAAGTAATAGGCTCAACTATCATTGTAAGACACGATTTTCTGGGGATCAAAGCATATATTCTAATACAGCATCTTGATACTATTTCTCTCTCGAGCTTGTTGTTCTTATTATCATCGTGCCCGAAAACCTTGTTCCTAGACTCCAAATCTATCATTTTATCTACATTTGAGCTAAGTATCTTTTCCTGAAAATTGATTAATTCATTATCTTTTGGGATCAAATTGATTCATCTGTCTAGAAACCACAAACAAATTCAACTGTACTATTTTCAGGTAAATACATAGGTAATTTATGTTTTTTCTAACCCAAACAAATTAATATTAGCGGAAAAATAATGAAAAAGAGGAAACTAAAAAGAGAAGATAGAATCAGTGTCACTCACTTCTAGTCACATGAGTGAACTAGAAATAAACGATTAATATTGCTACTTCTCACTATTGAATGGGGTTTTAGCTCCATTGCCGATCAAATGTGTCGCGGAAGGCTTCGAAACTGAAGGAAGATTAGTCATTTTGTAATAGAAAAATGATTTATGGATAATATTAGTAGCATTTAGTTAATTTTGGTAGCATTTTACGAATTGACAAATAGTGGTAGTATCTTTGCTCTAAAAAACCAAAATGGGCGATTTGTTCTTTTTATATTATACATGAAGGGAAGGGGAGGAAGAAATGAACGAAGTAATGACTGCTATAGGAGAAGAGAAAAAAATACCATTTATATTTTAATAATTTTAGAACGTTTTAAGTTAATATATTCCAAAGGGTTCATTTTAATTTTAAAAAGCTTATTACTGGTGCGATAAATACTTGGGAATAAATATTTATAGGTTTTACACAATGGCAGAGCTACCAAGGCGAATCGGTGGTCAGGCAAACACCCTTTGCAAAAATATTTTGTGTATAAAGCCAATAATTTGATAGGACTAAGTATTTTATTTTGAACACCCTTGATGCACCTGAGTTGGTAGTCAGTGGCGATGAATGATAGAAATAAGACACATTTGTGCCACTATTAATTTTTTATTCCAGTAAAAAGAGTCTTGAGAAAATAGGCTCACTTAGGTTTAATGATTATTAGTTGGTCAACAATACATTCCCATCCCAAAATCAGCATAAAGGAGAACTGAATAGCAAATGATAGAAGATGAAGGAGAAGAGAGACGGTGAAAATAAACGAAAAGAGGAAGGTCAATGATAGAAGATTTTAAATCTGGGGTCTACAATTGAAATGGCTGAATTATTTCTTGATACTTAGAATGTTATTTGAACACTAATTTGACCGAATTTTATTGAAAAAATAGAATTTCACCATTATTGGAATTGAAATTTTTGAAGAACAATGATAATTGGCTATAAATGTATATTTGTAGTGTATTACTTGCCTTATATTTTGGGTGTTTTAATGATAATATATGCGATGTTTGGGCTTAATTGTGTCGTTTTTATACGTAGAATCGTTGAAGTATGAAAACGAGTGAAGGTTGCACACAAAAATGTCAAAATACATAAAAGAGCACGAAAATGCAAAAATCGGACAAGTCCTGCAACCCGGTGCCAGGCAAGGCAGAGCATGTGTTGATGCTTGCTCGCGAGCTCTGGGGCGCGCTACAGGCCAGGCCTCGCGAGCTCTGAGGCCTGGTCCTTTCCCAGTCTGTGTATTAAACGTTTTTACTTGGTTTTGGACTTGGGGACTCCGACCCTAGCCTATAAATACCCCCTAAATGTAATTAGTGTGGGGTTGGTCAATTTTGAAGGCGGCAAAGGCTTAGAAACATAAGCGGAGAACGGAATTCATCGACTCTTCCATTTTTCATCTAGTGTTAATAACTTCTATGTTTAAAAATAATACTTTGATTGTTGTTATGAACATTAGTTGTTAAGAACCTCATTATTCTAGGGTTATAGGTTGTACTTGACTATTGTTGTTTGACGGTCGATTATTTTGCTTGAGTTATCATATTAATTTATTTATTCAATCTTGCACTTAATTATTCTATTACTTAGATAACAATAGAATACTATCTATGAATTTATAGTTGAACTCAAAAGTGAGAACTATAGATTGCATATAAGATTGAATAGAGTAAGTTCTTGAATTCGAGCATCGGAAAATAGATTCGGTATTAGGATATACATATTCTAGTTTCTTTACTTGGTTATTTTCGCAGGAAATATACATGTATTCTTTTTAATTCTAGTTCTATAGACATATAGTATTAAGCGTCGAAAGAACTTCGCGAGCATAGTAAATCTTGTTAACCAATAAATTAGAAAAATTAAGTAATTCAATAAACCAGAAGAATGCAATAGGAGAGACATTAATCCCATAACCCCAGAATATTCCCATCTTATTAGATTCTTTCTAAGTGTTTGCTTATTTTCTGTGCATCCTTGCATTCTTGATTGTTTAGTAATTTCGTAGTAAGTTTTAGTAGTAAAAATCACAATCATCTTCGTCATAACCGCTTGAGCAATAAACTATAAGTAGTTTAGATTGGACGATATTTAATCATAAATCCTCATGGAACGATACTTTCTCATCACTTTATTATTTGTCGACCATGTATATTTGCATGTTCATTTGGAATCAACAAGCTTTTGACGCCGTTACCCGAGATTTAGAAATTAGCTACTCGTATGAAAAAGCTTTTATTTAGTTTTGTTCGAGTTTTACTTTGTTTTACTATTTCTGACTCTACATGTGTCCATCTTGAATGCTAAGAAGAAGTAATAGTTTGAACAATCTTTCTCCCCCTGATCCTGAACCCGAAAGACTATAACAAGTTAAGGAGGGAGGCGGAAGCAAGAGCAAGAACTGCAGAGTTGGGCATCATAGTCCAACCACATCCAATCGAGATGGCATAGAATGATGAGAGACCACTAATTGAGGCCGCAAGGCCTTGTCTCGCAAACATGACTCAGGCTATTGTGAAGCCTGAGATAACTGTGCACATCGAGCTTAAACAGTACATGGTGCAGCCGATTCAATCCACAGGGTAATTCCTGGGATTGTCGAATGAAGATCCGCAAAGGCACATACATAATTCTTTGGAGATTACAAATATATACAACTATCCGAACTTCTCCAAGGACTATGTTAGACTGACTTTGTTTCCATTTTCTCTATTAAGGGAATCAAAGGAGTGGTTGAACAAAGTGCCAGCAAACTCAATACGCACATAGGATGATCTAGCACGAAAATTCCTCATCAAATTCTTTCCCACAAAGAAAACAAAGTCAATGAGAAGCCAAATTTTGGGATTTCAACAAAAAGATGGTGAGACTACGTCAAGCTTGTGAGAGATATAAAACGATATTCAGAGATTGCTCGCATCACTGTCAAACTGATGAAGTGTTGGGTCATACTTTTGTGGATGGGTTGGACGAGACCTCCAAATTGAGTTTAGACTCAGCTTGTGGAGGTATTTGCATGCAAAAGCCATATATTGAGATTTTGACTCTACTAAATAATTTTACTGCAAATGATCATAACTTGCAATGTGAGGGTGAACCACGAAGAATGATAAAATAGAGAGCAGTAGGTACAATTGAGCTTGATGATTTCTCGGCCATGAGAGCAAATATAGCAAAGTTAGCCAACCAGGTAAATGTGAGACTATACAACAAGCACAGCTGACGCAACATGTGCAACAAATGAATGCAAATTATGAAATTTGTGGAGATAGTCACATGAGTGACCAATGTCCGGTGAATCCAGAATCTATTTAATATATGGGCCAGCATGGAAGGGGTCCAATGAACCAGAATGCACAATATGGAAACACTTATAATTCCACCAAGAGGAATCACTCAATCTTCTCGTGGGGTGGAAATCATGCTACTCAAAACCAATATAGACCTCAAGAAAACTACAACCAGCCCCAAAAGCCACCACAACAGGTAGAAGAAAGCACTAATGATATTTTAAAACAGCTGTTAGTTGACAACAAGCAACTGATGATTGATTTTTGAAATTTAGAGAGGCAAATTGGGTAGTTGGATGCACATCAAAATACTCGACCTGCAAGGGCCCTTCCAAGTGATACTGAGAAGAATCCTCAAGTAAATTCTTTAACTTTGAAGAATGGCAGAGAATTGGATGAAGTACCAAAAATAAAGAAAGAAAAAGTCACTCCTGAAGGCGAGTTGGTTCCTAAAGTTGTTGTGGAAACTGAGAAAGAAATCAAGGAAAGTGAAAAGACTCAAGTTGCAATGCCACCACCCCCTTCCCACAAATATTGAAGAAGAAGAGTGATGACAGAATATTCAACAAATTTCATGATATGCTGATCTAAATCCAATTGAATCTCCCATTAGTTGATGTGTTACATGAAATTCAAAAGTATGCTGAGTACATCAAGGATATTATGGCTAATAAGAGAAGATTGACAGAGTTTGAAACAACGCTTACCGAAGAGTGCATATCACGAATTCAAAGGAAGTTGCCCCAAAAGTTGAAGGATCTCGGGAGATTCACCATCCCTGTTTGAATTGGCAAGGTAGATGTAGGACGCTCACTTTGCGATTTAGGGGCTAACATAAATTATTTACCCGTTTTGGTTTTCAGTCAATTAGGGTTGGGGCCCCAAGGACAACCACTGTCATGTTGCAGCTTGCTGATAGTTCTATTGTCCATCCCAAGGGGGTGATAAAGGATGTGCTACTACAGATCTAGCAATTTATTCTTTCGACAGATTTCATTATATTGGACTATCAAGCTGATGAACACGTCCCCATCATATTGGGACTAACCTCTCTTATCCACCACCGATGTTTTGATAAAAGTTCATGAAGGAAAAATGATTCTCCAGGTTGATAATTTGGAAGCAGTCTTTAATGTATACAAGGTAGCCCAACTTCCAAGTCACTATAAGGATCTAGATATGATCTCTGTGGTTGAAAAAGAATAAGAAACAAATGACGTGGGTGCATATCTTTATGACTCTCTAGAGAAAGAACTTATGTTGTTCGACAACATTGACTTGGATCAATATAAAAAACTAGAATTAGCTACGAATGCTATTGCTAATCTGTCGCTAAAACGCTCATAGATAGCAAAATTTCTTGATAATCTATTGCCAATTCCTATTTAAATGAGATTAGCGATGGATTTTCCTGTTTAGATACAAAATTTATCCGTCGCTAAAACCTGATTTTTAGTAGTGGATGATGAGGTTAAGGAGATGTTGTATCATCTGGATGTATGTTCTTACATCAAAGGGATGATTAATTTTGAGCCTCTAGATAGACCGACTAGGCCACCACCCAAGCCATCAATCGAAGAATCTTAGAGATTAGAGCTCAATCTCTTATCTCTAACCTTCATTATTCTTATTTGGGTGCTAATGAAACGTTACATGTTGTTGTATCTTTTGAGTTGTCTGTTTTGCAGGAGGAAAAGCTGCTTCGCATGCTTAGAGAGCATAAGCATGCGATTGGATAGACCATGGCTGACATTCGTGGTATTATCCCAACATTTTGTATGCATAAAATTCTCTTGGAGGATGTGCACAAACCAAGTATGGAACACTAACGCCGCTTGAATCTAGTCATGAGGGAAGTGGTAAAAAAGGAAGTTATAAAGTGGATAGATATATGTATTATCTTTCCCATCTCTGACAGCAAGTGGGTAAGTCCAGTACAGTGTGTGCCCAATAAAGGTGGAATAACGGTGGCCATAAATAAGAATAATGAATTAATTCCACTAGAACTGTCACAGGTTGGAGAATTTGCATAGACTACCGGAAATTAAATAATGCTACTAGAAAGGATCACTTCCTCCTTTCCTTAATTGATCATATGTTAGATAGGCTGGCCAGACAAGATTATTACTGTTTTCTTGATAGCCATTCCGGCTATAATCAATTACTAATTGCACCAGAGGACCAAGAGAAGACCACCTTCACTTGTCCTTATGGAACTTATGCTTTTAAGAGAATGCCATTTGGGTAGTGCAATGCACCTCCGACTTTTCATAGGTGCATGATGGCAATCTTCACTGATATGGTAGAAAAAGTTGTTGAATTGTTTGTGGCTAATTTTTTGGTCTTCAGGCCATATTTTGATGAATGCTTAACATATTTGGGTAAAGTGCTTTCCAGGTGTGAAGAGACAAACTTGATACTGAATTGGGAGAAATGTCATCTTATGATACGAGAAGGGATTGTACTCAGGCACAAAGTGTCCAAAGATGGGTTGGAGGTGGACAAGGCAAAATAGAAGCAATTGATAAATTGCCACCTCCAATTTCTGTCAAAGGAGTCAGAAGCTTTCTGGGTCATGGAGTATTCTATCGCAAATACATAAAGATTTCTATAAGATCTCTTTTCCCTTGTGCTGGTTGCTTGAGAAGGACACGCTTTCAGTTTTTATGAGCATTTCATGAAGGCGTATGAAGGGCTTAAAAAGAGATTGATGACTACACCTATTTTCACCAGCCCAAACTGGGGGGATCCTTTTGAGTTGATGTGTGATGCTAGTGACACGATAATTGGGGTCGTACTGGGCCAGAGGAAAATTAAAGTGTTTCACTCGATTTACTATGCTAGAAAAACTCTAAATCTAGCATATATAAATTACACGATTACAGAAAAAGAGTTGCTAGAAATAGTATGGGCTTTTGAAAAATTCTTTTACGGGAATTTGATGTGGAAATCAAAGACCGAAAGGGGACATAAAATTAGGTAGCTGATCACTTGTCGTGCTTGGAAACTCGCGCGCATGTTGATAAAAAGAGAGAGATTCATGAAAGCTTTCCTGATGAGTAATTATTAGTCGTGAGGCGTCACACAGCCCCATGGTATACTGACTATGTGAACTTTAATGTAATTGGGGTGACGCCTTTAGAGTTGTACGGATGGCAAGAGAAAATTCATGCATGATGTTAAATTTTATCTATGTGATAAGCCATTTTTGTTTAGGCATTTTGCAGATCAGTTGGTGCACCGTTGTGTCCCTAAGGAGGATATAGAAGCAATTTTGCACGATTGTGATGCATCACCTTATGGAGGACACCATGGTGGATTGTCATGCAATATTTCATGATTGTCCTTGAGGAGGCTCACAATTCACTCTATTCCATTCATTTGAGTGTCCCGAAGATGTACCGTGACTTGAAATAGCACTACTGGTGGTAGAGAGTGAAGAAAAACATTGTTGCTTATATATCTCAGTGTTTGAATTGTCAACAGGTGAAGTACGAGCATCAAAAACTTGGTGGAATGACTCAGAGATTAAAGATACCAGAGTTGAGTAAATATTGTGGTAGGTTTACCATGGACCTTGAGAAAATATGACGGAGTCTGGGTTATTATGGACCGGTTGACTAAGTCTACACGCTTCATTCGGGTGATGACTTCCTATTCTTCAGAGTAGTTGGCTTAGATTTACATTCGAGATATTATCCACCTACACGACATGCCCATTTCCATCATTTCTGGCCGAGGCATGCAGTTCACATCTCATTTTTGGAGGCCCGTGCAATGTGAGTTGGGCACGCGGGTCAAGCTGAGTACCGTGTTTCATCCTCAGATGGACGGGCAGTCCTAGCACACTATTTAGATCTTGGAGGACATGTTACGTGCTTGTGTTATTGATTTCGGAGGTTCATGTGACTAGTTTCTACCGCTCATAGAATTCGCCTACAACAACAGTTATCAGTCGAGTATTTAGATGGCTCCGTACGAGGCCCTATATGGGAGGCAATCTCGTTCACTGATTTATTTGTTTAAGCCCAGAGAAGCTAGAATGTCGGGCACTGATTTGGTCTGTGGTGCTATGGATAAGGTTAAGATGATTCAGGAGCGACTTCGTACAATTCAGTCCCGACAAAAGACTTATCCGGGCCGATTGGTTTGAGATATAAATTACATGGTGGGTGGGAAGGTTCTTCTCTAAGTGTCGCCTATGAAGGGCGTGATGCAATTTAAATAAAAGGGAAAGTTGAGCTTGAGGTTTATTTGTCCGTTCGAGATCCTAGAGGGAGTTGGGGAGGTTTCTTACAAGCTTGAATTGCCTCCTAGCCTAGCAGGGGTACATCTGGTATTTCACATCTTCATGCTTTGAAAGTACCATGAGTACATGTCACATGTATTGGACTTTATCACGGTTTAACTTGATGAGAATTTGGCCTATGAAGAGGAGCTGGTGGCTATTCTAGACCGGTAGGTTTGAAAGTTGAGATCCAAGAGTATTCCTTCTGTGAATGTGCAATGGAGGGGTCAGTCAATGGAGGAGGCTACGTGGGAGTCCTAGTCCGATGTGCGGATTGCATACCCACTCCGTTTTACCAGTACATGTACTTTTCCATGTCCGTTCGAGAACGAACGTTTCTTTTAGAGATGGAGAAAGTAATGACCCGATAGATCATTGTGAGTAATAGCCTTTATTTATGTTTTTTGAGATCAATGATGTCTTCATTTGTTATATGACTTGCGTGCGTGGTTCATGTTGTTTTTCGGAAAGTTTTTACATGGAAGTTTAAAGAAAATATGATTTTTGGCTTTAAAAATAGCTTGAGTTGATCACAACCAACGTTCTTGGTAAATGATCTCATATCGGTATATTGATAATTTCTAAAGGTTCGTATGATGTCTTTTGTCTTGTATGCACGTTTGGTTGGGGTCCGGGGGTGACCCGAGCATATTTCAGCCCATTACATGAAAGATCGTGAAAAATGGGTTTTCAAGTTGAGAACTTAGAGTTTTGATGACCGATTGTTGTTATTTGATGTTATATTGATAATTTTAGGTATAGAACGAGTTTATATCACGCTATTACACTTGTGTTCATGTTCGGATTGGAGCTCGGGGGCTCGGGTGAGTTTCAGATTGGTTTCAGATCATTTTTGCCTTATGCGTTTGCTAGGTTTTCTGCTGGTGTTTAATGCTTTGCGATCACGAAGTCTCTATCGTGATTGCGAAGGGGAATTTTGGTCTGGAGACAGGTTAGTCTTCGCGAACGCGAGAGGCATGTCGTGAAAGTGTAGTATTGGGGGGACTGCCCTTTGCGAACGCGACCGACCCCTTGCGAACGCGTAGGATTGAGATGGCTGGGTAAGGCCGGGGAGTTCTTCATCATGAACGCAGAGGCTTGGCTGGGTAAATGCCTTCACAAACGTGTTGAGGAATTCACCAACACGAAGGCCAATGTGCACGTGTGCTTTACAAACGCGAAGAACACCTGACGCACAGTTAAATAAAAACTCTAAGTCGGGATTTTGTCATTCTGCACAATTTTTGAAACCTAGAGCTCGGACTAGAGAGGTTTTTGAAGAGATTTTCATCCCAACTTCATTGGTAAGTGATTTCCCACTTGTTTTGATGTATTTATATAATAATCATTCATTGATTTTTAACCTTAAATCTTTGAATTTCATGGTTGAAATTAGGGATTTTGGGTAGAATTTTGGATTTTGTAAAATTAAGATTTAGACCTCAAATTGAGGTTGAAATTCCAAACAAATCACATAACCGGGCTCGAGGGTGTATGAGTAATTTGGTTTTGGTCCGAATCTCGGGTTTGACCAAGTGATTCCTAGGTTGACTTTGGTTGACTTTTTCAGTTTAGCTAAATATTGAATCTTTTTCACTCGTAAGTAGTTTCTAAAGCTTATTGTTGATTGTTTGGCTAGATTCGGCTGGTTTGGAGACTTAATCTGAAGGAAAAGCCACGATGGATTACTGATTTGGTTGCGGAAAGAGATAAGTGCCGTGTTTAACTTTGACTTGAGGGAATTTGAACTTGTTTGGTCTATTTGCTACATGAACTAAGTATGGGGACAACTAATATGCAAGGTGACGAGTGAATATACGTTGTTATAGGTTCAAGCATGCGGATTGGGCTATTCACCTTTATATGTTTATTTATTTTATGGTATATGTCATACATGCTTTGATTTGATACATGTCCTTACTTGTTATTCATGCCTTACTTGTTATTAATGCCTTACTTGGTATCTGTCAATAAGTTGCTTCGTGTTTGTAATGACCCAACCGGTCATTTTGAGCATTTGCACCCAGTTTAGTTGTTTGAGGTCATGAGTATATTTGTATGATGTATTATGACTTGCCTATATTTTCGGTTTTGATTTTCGGGTGATTCAGGATTGATTTGGATGAATGATTCTCAACTAGGGAGCTTTAAGTTAAAAGAGTTGACCAAGTTTGACTTTTTTGTGTTTGACCGCGGATTAGAATTTTGATGGTTCTGTTAGGTCCGAATGGTAATGTTGGACTTGGGTGTATGTTCGACTTTGCATTTGGATATTTCTAGAAGGTTTCGATACTATTTGGCGAAACATGGCAATTTGAAGGTTTGCAATGTTGATACGTTTGACTGGAATTTGACTTTGATGATATCGGGTTCAAATCGTCGTTCCGGGTATTGGAATAAGTTTGTAATGTTATTTCAAACTTATGTGCAAAAGTTGAGGTCATTCCGAGTTGATTTGGTGTTGTTCAGTATGCGTTTTGAGAGTTGGAAGTTCAAAAGTTCATTACATTTGATTTGAGGTGTGATTCCTGGTTTTGATGTTGTTGTATGTGATTTAAGGCTTCGAATAGGTCTGTTGTAATGACCCGACTTGTTGCTTTGAGTATTGTAGCCCAATTCCCCCGTTTGTTGGTTATTCTATGTTCGTTTGTTGTTATGTGACTTGACGGGGTAGTTGGTTTGGTTCCGGGGATGTTTCGAAATGATTCGGGACACTTAGTCCCAAGGTTGGAAGCCTAAATTGAAATAGACTTATGTGTAAATGCCTCCAAAATGGAGTTTGATGGTTTTGATAGCTCCGTATGGTGATTTTGGACTTATGAGTGTGTCTAGATATTGATTTGGAGGTCCGTAGATCGTTTTAGTATGAACTGGCGAAAGTTGGAAAGTTGAAGGTTTAGAAAGTTGAGAAGTTTGACCGAGAGTTGCCTTTGTTATTACCGCACTCAGATGGTTTGAAATGGGAATAGATCCGTGGTGTCATTTATGACTTGTGTGCAAAATTTGAGGTCAATCGGAGTTGATTTGGTGTGTTTCAGCATTGGTTTTAGAAGTTGGAAGTTCAATTGTTCATTAGGCTTGAATTGGGGTGCGATTTGTGTTTTCGATGTTGTTTGATGTGATTTGAGGGTTCGACTAAGTTCGTATAATATTTTAGGATGTGTTGGTATGTTTGGATGGGGTCCTAAGGGCCTTGGGTGAGATTCAGATTGATTGCAGATTGAGTTTGGCCTTGTTGAGCTGCAGAATTTCTGGTGTCTAGTTTCCTTATACGCGTTCGTACGAGAAGTCTCGTGTTCGCGATGTGTATCTGGGTAATTGGTGAAGATTGTTCTTCTTGTTCGCGAAGGTCTAGGGAGTCTATGCTTCACGATCGCAATTGGGATCTGCGTTAGCGTAGAAGGGTGAGGAAGGTGGGCTACCAGGCTTGTAAGCCTTCACATTTGTGGGAGATGGATCACGCTCGCGTAGGCATGGGTTCACTCATAATCGCGTTCGCGAAGGAGGTCTCGCGTTTGCGTACGAAGATTTTGGGTAGTTGAGGATTTTGTGCTTCGCGAACACGAGGCACCTTCTGCGTGTTATATGGTTGGTGTTGAGGTGCTGCACATGCTAGGTGACGGGCTTGTTGGCGTGCGCCGTGGTAATTGTTACTCGGTTGTTTTTGTGGTACTATGTAGTTATCAAATCTTGTTGCTATTCATGTAATCCTAATGTGTTATAGTAATTGAGCTTTGATCCATGTTAGGAATCATGCTTAGGCTATATGCTTATTGTGTTGGGACCCGCTGAGGTCATTTCTGCTGTTGAGTTATTTGCTTAAATTGTAATTATGTACTTAGTCACATCCATCATTTGTATAACATATCTTAGTCTCTTTTATCATTTGTTGTTACATCATGTTATCATTGTTTGGGCTGATTGGCATGAGATTTGTGAGCAGAGATTGATGACTGAGTTGGGGCCTGAGGGCCGGCTTGTGC
Organism: Nicotiana otophora; assembly: GCA_000715115.1. Taxonomy (NCBI): domain Eukaryota; kingdom Viridiplantae; phylum Streptophyta; class Magnoliopsida; order Solanales; family Solanaceae; genus Nicotiana; species Nicotiana otophora. Next base: position 28,765 of record AWOL01S0009589.1, on the reverse strand, counting down.
GTGATATTTATGGGATCGGACTGCACGCCGAAACAAACTTTATTGACATATTTATGGGATTGGGATGCATGCTGCATCATGCCATGTTGGCTTATATTAGCGCTTGGGTAGGATCCTCCTTTTCGGAGTCTGAGATACCAGCAGTGAGCGCAGGCGCCATTGAGTGCTGAGTGCGAGTACCGAGTGATTGAGCATGCTGAGTGAGATTGAGTACTTTGAGAGTATGAGTACATGAGTTTAATACTGTATTGCATTACTGGAAATATGCATATTTGTCATGTAGTAATAGAGACGTAACATTTCTCATGCTGACTATACATGGCATAAGTTATCATTATTGAGCTTAAATTGTTGAACATGAGAGCATGTCTATATTTCTGTACTGTGTACGGATCGATCATGGGATTTCTCTAAGTTATTACTGTCATTTCCCGTTTATATCTGTACTGTTATTATCTGGATTTGGACTGTGCCTTTCTGAGTTCGTCACTCCTTTCACCCCAAGGTTAGTCCTGCTACTTATTGAGTACATTAGATCGGTTGTGTTCATATTATGCTCTGCACTTCGTGTGCAGATCCAGATACATCTGGACCCGGTGGTTGCTAGACTCAGAGCACTCTGCTAGGAGACAATTGAGGTAGCTGCTTCGACGCCCGCAAACCTCGACTCTCCTTCTTTTCAGTTTTATTCTATATTGTTCTATCTTACAGACAATTGTGTTTGAGATTTAGACTGTGTTGATACTTAGTAGCTCATGTACTCGGTGACACCCAGATTTTGGGGATTTTGTACTTGAGTCACAATTATTCTTAACGATTGTTTATGAGATTTTTCAGTGTTAAACTTATTACATCATGTTTCCTATTTAAAAAGCAAAGTTATTTTGTGATAGTCGGATTGTCTAGTACTGTGATAGGCGCCATCACGACATATTAAGGTTTGGGTCGTGACAAGTTGGTATCAATGCCTAGGTTACATGGGTCTCACGAGTCATGAGCAGATTTAGTAGAGGCTTGCGGATCGGTACGGAGACGTTTGTACGTATCTTCGAGAGGCTACCAAACCAACTCGGAAACTTCACTTCCTTGTATTCTTGTCATGCGAATTTGTTGATCCCGGAAAACTAAACTTCTATTATACTATTCTCTCGTAGATGGTGAGGACACACGCGATCGGATTTGGTGGACAGCCACCAGTACCACCAGTTAGGGCAGTGAGAGGCCGGGGCTGTGGTAGAGACTGAGGTGCAGCTCGTACAATAGATAGAGCAGCACCTGTGGTGCCACTAGTTGCTCTAGATTAGGAACAAATACTAGATGTGGTTGAGCCCGTGGGAATGATTCAAGGCCTTTAGGATGATTTGGCCTAGATATTGACTACACACTAGTCTTGCTAAGACGATCTCAGTTCAGGCCGCACTAGCCACTTCTCAGGCCGGGGGAGGTGCTCAGACTCCCGCTGCCCGTACTCTACAGTAGGTGGTTCAGGGACTTCAGACACCGGGGGTACTACAAGCCTAGCCAGTTATAGTTGTGCAGGCCTAGGTGGGTCCACCTGTGAGTGAAGAGGAGCAGAAAAGGCTAGAGCGGCTTGGGGAGCTCATACCTCCAATATTTAGTGGGGTTGAGTCAGAGGATGCTCAGGATTTCTTAGACAGGTGCCAACGGATCGTTCACACGGAGGGTAGTTTGGAGACTAGTGGGGTCTCATTTACTTCTTTTCAGTTGTTGGGCACAATTTTAGATGTTGGGAGGCCTATGAGTTGAGCAGGCTAGCCGGCGCTGCACCACTTACGTGGCATGAGTTCTCAGTTCTCTTCTTAGAGAAGTTTGTTCTGCAGACCCGCATGGAGGAGTTGCGTAGGCAGTTTGAGCAGCTAAGCTAGGAGGGTATGTCAGTGACCCAGTATGAGATGCGATTTTTAGAGTTGGCTCGTCACGCGATCTAGTTGGTTCCCACAGAGAGGGAGAGGTTTATGAGGTTCATTGATAGCCTCAACTACTGACTGCACCTTTTCATGACTCGGGAGATTGCATCAGATGCTAGGTTCGACAAGGTGGTTGATATTGCTAGGCGTCTAGAGCAGGTTCGCAGCGAGGAGCACGAGGAGAGGGAGTCCTAGAGGCCTTGTGGTTTGGGTCGTTTCATCGGCGTTTCTTCCGGAGGGCAGTCCTATCACAGCAGGGGTCACCCTTATAGGCCCGCTGAGACGGCTCGTCTGGTTCATCATGGTGCATCAGCTAGCCATGGTTCATACAATTCTCGTCTGGGTAAGTCATCTCTCAATGCCTTCCTAGCTCAGAGTTCATCCTGTGCTCCATCAGTTCAGGGTTCATCTATACCAGGTTCTTCTAGTAGCTATTATGGTTCTTGGGGTTCGATTCAGTCTCCACCACTATTGGCAGATCGGAGTTTCTTCGAGTAATGGGGAGTTTGTACATGTGTGGAGGCAGTGTTCCCATCGTTTTAGAGGTCCAGTTCAGTAGAGGGGTCAGGTAATGACTTCCGCACCAGTTTCTTCACCACATGGTCAGCCAGCTTGGGGTGGATCTCAGGCAGCTCGAGGTTGCCCTATAGGGGGAGTCCGATCATATGGTGGTTAGGCTCGATGCTATGCTTTCCTTGACAGGCCAGAGGCCATTGCTTTAGATGCAGTGATCACATATATTGTTTTAGTGTGCCATATGGATACTTCCATATTATTTGATCATGGTTCCACTTATTCATATGTATCATCGTATTTTGCTAGTTATTTGGATATGCCCCACGAGTCCTTAGTTTTTCCTGTTTATGTATCTACACCAGTGGGTGATTCTATTATTGTGGACCATGTGTATCGGTCATGTGTGGTGACCATTGGGGGATTGGAGATGAGAGTTGATCTCTTATTACTTAGTATGGTTGATTGTGACGTGATTCTAGGCATGGATTGGTTGTCCCCATGTCATGTTATTCTGGATTGTCATGCTAAGACCGTGATGTTGGCCATGCCGGGGTTACCTAGGATCGAGTGGAGAGGTTCTCTAGACTATGTTCCTAGTAGGGTGATTTCATATGTGAAGGCCCAATGGTTTGTTGGGAAGGGGTGTTTGTCATATTTGTCTTTTTTGAGGGATGTTGGTGCTGATACTCCTACCATTGATTATGTTCCGATCGAGACTTTCCGGATGTGTTCCATGTAGACCTGCTGGGCATGCCACCTGATAAGGACTTTGATTTTGGTATTGACTTGGTACCGGGCACTCAACTCATTTCTATTCCTCCGTATCGTATGGCACCGGTAGAGTTGAAGGAATTTAAAGAGTAGCTTCAGGAGCTTCTTTATAAGGGGTTCATTAAGCCTAGTGTGTCGCCTTGGGGTGTACTGGTTCTGTTTGTGGGGAATAAGGATGGTACTATGTGGATGTGCATTAACTATTGGCAGTTGAACAAAATTTTTAATTAAGAATAACTATCCTTTACCGCACATTGATGACTTATTCGACCAGATTTAGAGAGATAAAGTGTTCTCTAAGATTGATTTGAGGTCTGGGTATCACCAGTTGAAAATTCGGGACTCTGATATTTTGAAGACATCATTCAGGACCCGCTATGGTCACTACGAATTCCTTGTGATATCTTTTGGTCTGACCAATGCCCAACACCATCGATGCATCTAATGAATAGTGCATTCCAGCCATATCTTGATTCGTTTGTCGTAGTATTTATTGATGATATCATGGTATACTCACGTAGCCAGGAGGAGCATGCACAATATTTGAGGATTGTACTACAGACGTTGGGGGAGGAGAAGCTTTATGCTAAGTTCTCCAAGTGTGAGTTTTGGCACAGTTCAGTGGCGTTCTTGGGGCATGCGGTGTCATGTGAGGGGATCAAAGTAGATCCGAAGTAGATTGAGGCAGTTCAGAGTTGGCCTAGACCGTCTTCAGCTACCGAGATTAGGGCTTTTCTTGGCTTGGGCATATATTATCACCGCTTTGTGGAGGGTTTCTCGTCCATTGCAGCGCCTTTGAGCAGGTTGACCTAGAAGGGTTCCCCATTCAGGTGGTTTGATGAGTGCGAGGAGATATTTCAGAAGCTCAAGACTGCCTTGACCACAACTCCAGTTCTAGTTCTGCCTTCAACATCAGATTCTTATATAGTGTATTATGATGCTTCTCGGATTGGTATCAGGTGTATCTTGATGCAGAAGGGTAGAGTGATTGCTTATGCTTCACGTCAGTTGAAGCATCATGAGAAGCACTACCCCATTCATGATTTAGATTTGGCAGCTATCATTCATGCATTGAAGATTTGGAGGCATTATCTCTACGATGTGTTTTGTAAGGTATTTACATATCATCGGAGTCTACAACACTTGTTCAAACAAAAAGATCTAAATTTGAGGAAGCGAAGATGGTTAGAGCTGTTACAAGACTATGATATTACCATTTTGTATCATCCGGGGGTCCAATTTTGCAACTTTTCCCCTGGTTCGGCATCCCTGATAGTCGGTGTCTTGATGTCAGTTACTTCATATCATTGTTCAATCATATTCACGAACAACTTCCCCATCCTATCGATGATATCATCATCAGGTGTTGATCTTTGTGGCGAATTTGCAACATACACTGGCACAAAAATATTTTTCCCCATCCCATCTGACTTGGCTTCCAACCCTGTTCCTGGCCTAAATCCATATTTCATCATCTCCCTCATGGCCATCTCGGATCTGTACGGCGATTGCATTGCTAGATTCTGCTGAGTCTTCTCCTTCTCAGTAGTCTGAATGATTTCTATAGCAAGGAAAGTGAATCCTTCTATCTCCTTAATGAATGGGACAACATACTCCAAGTAGGAGGAGTGACCCCACTCGCCGTGGACCACGATCTCCTAGCATCCCCACTCGAATTTTATGCATTGTTGCAAGGCATACTGCTCAACCCCTGCCATATGTATCCAGGGTCTGCCTAGTAGTAAATTGTAAGAAGAGGAGATGTCCATCACTTGAAATAGAACTGGAAAGTCGACCAACCCGATTTGCAAGGCAAGATAAATTTCCCCAATAACATCCTTTTGCAAACCGTCGAAGGCCCTCACACTTACGTGGCTTTCCTTGACCTCCCTCAAATGAATTCACAACTCCCACAGGGCGGAGAACGGGAAAATGTTGACTACTGATCCTCCATCGACCAACACTCGATATAGCACTTTGTCCCCTCATTTGACAGTGATATGAAGAGCCTTGTTGTGACTTCCGCCTTCGACAGGAACATTGTCTCTTTGGAAAATGATCATGTTTGCTCGTACCATTTTCCCGATTGTCGTGGCCAATGCCTCGCTGGTGGTGTTACTTGGTAAAACTTACCCCGCTTAGTACTTTCAACAAAGCGTCCTTATGGCTATCAGAGCTCATAAATAGATCCATGCTGGATATCTGTGCTAGAGTTTTCTTTCACTGTTCTTCCACGAAATACTCTTTGCTTGACATTCTCTTCCCGAACTCAGCAACTTATGGGTCCATTTTGTTCTTCCTTGGAATTTGTTCTCTTATCGGATTTCCTCGATTGACCTATTCAAGGTCTTAGCATCTCTCAAACCTAGTCATACCATGGGCTGCGACAGAGTCTATCATTTTGGATTTTCCCTTTTGCTGATAGGTACATGGGATGGGTTTGTATTCCCGATCTTCTTCACCCTGAGTAGAATCGGCAGGTTGCTGCAGATATGTTTGAGCTATCACTTTAGGCCTTAGTTGGACTGTAATTAGGGGAGAATTTTGAGGAGGGATTATTGCTGCTTCTGCATTCCCTATAGTGACAATAGTTCCCTTCAGGTCATATTCCTCGTATAATGTAATCATGTTGGCTCCCTGGTTTCGATGATTTGGCAATGGATTGCGGTTCACATTAGGTGGTACTAGAGTGAACTGGATAGCTCCTCTCTTGATCAAGGTTTCAATTTCATTTTTCAACTTGAAACAACCTTCAGTATCGTGCCCTGGTACATTGGAATGATACACGCATCTCTTAGTGGCATCAAAATAGTTGGAGGGATGTTAGGGAACCCTTCCCTAGATTGGGTGTATCAATCCAGCTCTTCTCAACCTTTTAAATAATTGGGCCAGAGGCTCAACAATCAGGGTAAAAGTTCTGAGACCTCTTTCTTCAAAGTTGGGACAAGGACGTGGTGCATACACATGTCAGTTTTGGTAAATAATAGTTTGGACAAGAGCATAAGGCCGTTGTGGGTTTTTGTTGTTGTTGGCTCGAGGAGGGTTGTATTGTGATTGAGGGTGGTAGTATGGCTTGTTTTGTGGCACGAAAGAATTATGGACGTATTTCTCATGGAAGGAATATGTATGAAGGATGTGTCACGTATATATGTAGTGGAGATGGGATCGGATCTAGTAATTCAATTGTATTCTTGGGGTTTGGCAACTCGGAGTTCTTTGAAGAAAATTGTTTCATGGTTGCAGACTGTGAAGATGTGGCCAAACTTATCTAGATAGTAGTATGTGTTATGGTCAGGTCGTTGTGAATTTTTGGAAGGTTGTTTATCTATTTGGGGATTTTCAAAGTTCATTTGGGGGCTCATTGGTAGACCTAATGAGGACATATATTTTACACCAGGTCGGATTTGTTGACTCAACACTGCTATTATTGAGGGATATGTCATTTGGTTAGTGTTGAGCTTGTTCGAGTTCAGGTATGTTCTATGTGTTACTCTTCTATGCTATAATGGGTTGTGATATGTTGGTCATATGCACACACGATGTGGTTTTGTTTTGTCCTGGTAGCACAATTCGAGCGAGATGGCTCTTTGGGTGTTGAATGGTTGATTGCCCCTTGGTTATTGTCTTTTTAGTTTGAGGTATATTGTGTTATTCGTTCCTCCATGGTTATAGTCATGCACTCCGTGTGTTGGTTGTTGATTTGCGTGTGGTTGTTGATTTTGAGCATCATGGTTCGAGGTATTTCATGTGGACCGGTGTTTGGATGGGTTCACATATTGCAGCGGGGTATATGATCCTATGTAATAGATTCGTATGTCTTAGTTCTACTTTGTGTGAAGGGTTCATAGCATTGCGTTTGTGGTGTACTTGTTGAGTTTGCGGGACAGTTCTCTCATTTGAGTCATTTTCCATGTTTGATTACATTTGAATGGTTGCTTATTTGTGCACGGATTGCACGGTTTATGGATTTAGGTTGTATTGGTGTGGCATGTCAGTAGAATAGTTGTGTTTGATTAGATGAGGTCATTGGACCTAGAATGGGTGCTATCGGATTTGACTACGATATGTTTGGAAGAATGATATTGGAAGTCGGCTTAGAATTTGGCTTTGGTTCTTGTCGGATGAGAGAGAGCTCCATGACTTGTTGGTCTGATGAGTGGTTATGAATTTTTGCGTGTTTCTTTCATCACCGGTAGCATACGAAGGTTTTGAACTAGGTTTTATTTGATATGAGAGTTACTATCAGTACCTGATTTGTTTTTAGCAGCTATTATGATTGGGAATTAATGCGAGTTGTGTGCGAGTTATGTGGTAATGTGATTACATGTTGGGTTATGGTTATGGCTTCGTAAAGCTTGTTCAGAATTATACAGCATATAGAGGTGAAAGTTTGGTCTTGTAATAGATTCCAAATGTTGGAGAGTTGACTCCAAGGTTTATGGGCTAAGGTGAAAGTCAGATCTTGTAATAGAAAGGATCTTTAGTTGGGTTGGGTTTTAGGATTCTATGGATTGGGTTGATGCGAGATCACCCACGGGTAAGTGCATGGTGAGTTTACATAGTGTATTGGCGGCTTTGGAATGACTCTTGGCACGTTCGAAGACATGCGTATGTTTAAGAGGGAGAGAATATAACGACCCAACTGGTCGTTTTGAGCATTTGCATTCCGTTCAGCTGTTTGAAGTATTCAGTAACTTCACATAATATATTATAACTTGTGGGAATCACCGGTTTTGGTTTTTCAGGTGATCGGGATTGGTTCGGAAGAATGATTCTTAACTAGGAAGCTTTAAGTTGGAAGAGTTGACCAAGTTTAACTTTTGAGTATTTGACCTCGGATCAGAGTTTTTAAGGTTCATTTAAGTCCGTATAGTGATTTCAAACTTGGGCGTATTCCCCAATTTGTATTTGGATGTTTGTAGAAGGTTTCGACACTATTTGGCGAAAGTTGGAAATTGGAAGGTTTGGAATATTCACAAGTTTGATCGGGAATTGACTTTGATGATATCGTGTTTAGATTGCGGTTCCAAGAATTTGAATAGCTTCGTTATTTCATTGGGGACTTGTGTGTAAAATTTGAGTTCATTCCAAGTTGATTTGATATGGTTCGGCACGAGTTTTGGAATTTCAAAGTGCAAAAGTTCATTAAGTTTGATTTGTAGAGCGATTCGTGGTTTTAATGTTGTTATGCATGATTTGCGGCCTAGAGTAGGTCCATGTTATGTTTTGGGAATTGTTGTCTTGTTTTGACGGGGTCCCAAGGGGACTCAGGTGTGTTTCGGATGAGTTTCTGATTAATTTGGTCATTTTGGAAGATAAGTAAGCGCTTCTGTGAGGTTTGGATCGCTTCTCCGAGAGTGGGCCTGAGCTGGGTGTCCGATTCTGTGGTTGTGCATGCACTCTTGCGGAGTTGTAGGTGCAGTCTGGGTCCTTTAAGCTGTAGCCGCAGATGCGATATTTGTGCTCGCAAATACGAGGTTGTAGGTGCGGTATTTTATCCACAAATGCGGATGTACTGGGAATAAGCATAAATATCGAGGTTTATTTTGAAGTCAATTTTCACCACATGGATTTGCATAAGTGTTTTCTGCCGGTTTTGATTATATTTCATGAATTTATCTTCGATTTTGGCATTAGGATTATGAATTTTAAAGAGAAATTTGAGGGTTTTGTCTAACGTTTCTAAAGTGTATTATTGAGTTTTGAACACCGATTGAGAGTCGAATTTGAGTAAAATTAGTATGGTTGGACTCGTAATTGAATGGGTTGTCGAATTTTGTGAGTTTTATTGGATTCCGAGGTGCAGGTTTGACTTTTTGGTTGACTTTGAGTAGATGTGTAAAGATTTGACCTTTATTAGTTGAAATGGTTTCCTAGTCTTTATTTAATTTTTTTGAGTTGATTTTGGCTAATTTCGTGCCTTTCGGAGGTTGAGACGCGCAGGATGGAATTTCTAAAGTATTTTGGCTTGCTCGGTATTGGATTAGGCTTGTTCGAGTTAAGTAACATATCTAAACTTGGATTTGAGGGTATTTAACCATGGGAACTATGTTATACGAGATGTACTGGGGTGACGAGTGTGTGGGTGTACACCGGGGCAATCTGATTCAAGTTCATTGTTAGACTATGACCGAACTTGTTTTGTTGTTATATCTTGTTCTATTCATAAAATTCCTAACTGTTAGAGCAATTGAGGTGTGATTCATATTAGAAATCATGGTTATGCTATGTACTTATTCAGTTGAGACCTAATGAGGCTATTTCTGTTGTCTTGAGTTATCTGCTCTAACTTTAATTATATACCCAGTCATGATTCTTCATTTGCATAGCATATCTCTGTCTTTGTTCATCATTCGTTATTTCATCACATGTTATCATTGTTTGGGATAAGTGGTATGAGATTGTGATCCCTTAAGACATGAGATATTGATGACGGATGTGGGACTAATAGATTGTTGTGAGTGTTATGGTGGAACGGGTTGCACGTCACAACAGGCCATATTGTCTTTGTGATTGTTACTGATTATTGTGGATCGGTTTGCACTCTACAACATGCCTTATTGGTTTATTTCTTTATTGTGGATCGGACTGGACGTCATAGCAAGCCTTATAGGCTTTATATTAGCGCCTGGGAAGGATCCACCCCTACAGAGTCTTACATAGTAGTGAGCACATGCACTATGATATATACACGTGCTTTGGTGATGGGAATATGAGCCAACACCCGTACAGTGCTGAGTGATTGTGTGTGTGTGATGAGGGGGACATTTGAGACAGACAACTTGAGTATGTTGAGGGTGAGAGTACCTGGGGATCTCACCGTGAGAACATTCATTTGACATGCATACTTAAAATGTAGGCATTGAGATGCATTTTTCCTCGTGCTAGACGGTACTGTGACATTCATGGTCTGACATGTACATTTGACATGTAGGCATAGAGATGTATATTCTTCATGCTAAACGGTATATGGTAACTAATGACTTGACATGTATATTGATATGTAAGCATAAAGATGGACTTTCCTCATGCTAATTGGTAAATGGAAATTCTTATTTAGTGTTATGAATTGGAAATACATTTCTTTGATAAACTCATGATTTGTTGATTTTCAGTTGTAATATCTGGACTTGATTGTTATACTTGGAAAGCATGTCTACTTTTCCGTAATGTTGAACGAGCTGAGCATAATATCTTTTGAGTTATTACTTGTACTGCTTCATTATATCACTACGAGTTAATTTTGGTTATTGGTGTTGGACACTGGCCTTCTCCTGAGCTTATCACTAATTTCAACCTAAGTTTAAGTTTGTTACTTATTGAGTACATGGGGGTCGGTTGTACTCATACTACTCTTATGTACCTTGCGTGCAGATTTTGAAGTCTATATTGCGGTGTATGATGGGAGCTGGCATTGAAGATGTACTTGCATTTCGGTTATAGCTGCCTCTTGTTCTTGGTAGCTTTAGATTTATAAATTTGTTTATGTATACTTCGAACCAATGATGTATTTATTTCGTACCAGCTTTGTACATTCTAATCTTAGAAGCTCATGACTTGTACTATCAGTCCTTGGGTTATTGTATAAGAATTCAATTATTTCATCATTTACTTTCGGTTAATCTCATTTGGGTTGTGTTTATAGATAATTAGGCTTACCTAACGGGTTGAGTGAGGTGCTACCACGACTAGTTGAATTTTGGTTGTGATATCTTATCATTGGTAACAGCCGTCATGCCCCCTTCTTTGGGACACATTGGGCCGGAGAAGTCCAAGAACTATCGGAAATGGGGTACATAACTCCGACATCCAACCTCTTGATAAATTCCTTTTTTACCACCTCTTGCATAGATTCTTTCAGTCTTCTTTGATGTTCAATGGACAGTTAAGCATCATAGACCATTTTGATCTTATTCATGCAAAATGCCGGGATTATACCATGAATATCCTCAAAAGTTCACCCAATATATTTCTTCCTCTTTTGCAACACCTCCAATGTAGAATCAACTTGCATGTTAGTCAAACAAGAAGAAAGAATAACCGGTAAATATGAAGAAGGGTCAAGAAATTCATACCGAAGGTGAGGTGGCAATAGTTTCAACTCCAAGGTTGGTGGCTCTTCAATTGAAGGCTTTGTAGGATGAGTCTTCCTATTCTCAAGATCCAATGACAACTTTCGAGGTGCATAGTTGTAAGACCCATTCCTTGCAAAGAATTCACACATTTTATGAAACCATCCATCTCATCATCATCAAAGTTTAGCAAAATGGCTTTCAACATATCACCAACATTGATTGTAGCACTTGTGTCATTAATAGTGACATCGGTCACCAAGTCCACAAAAGAGCACATCCTATTACTATTCAGTTGTCGCATGGATTTGCACACATGAAATACCACATGTTCATCACCAACCCGGAAAGTGAGTTCTCCATCTTCCACATCTCAAAGGGCCTTACCCGTAGGAAGGAAAGGCCTCCCAGTAATGACAGGCACTACATAGTCAACATCACAATCTATAATCATAAAGTCCGCCAGAAGAATAAATTTATCAACTCGAACTAAAATATCCTTAATCACTCCAAATGCCCTCTTCATAATGTTGTCGGCCATTTTGAATCCTCATAGATGTGGGTCTTGGTTTCCCAATCTCGAAAGTTTTGAACACCAAATAGGGAATCAAATTGATACTTGCCCCAAGATCACAAAGAGCTTTAGCAAAATCGGCACTTCCAATAGTACAGGGAGTTGTAAAAGCACCAGGATCCTCCAACTTAGGAGCCATAGAATGAACAATTGCACTCACTTGATGAGTGACCTTGATAGTTTCAAAATCCATCGACCTCTTCTTGGTCACAAGAGCTTTCATAAACTTAGCATAACCGGGAATTGTCTCCAAAGCTTCCACCAATAGCACGTTGATAAATATATCTTTCATCATTTGTATGAACTTCTTGAATTGATTCTCACCATTTTATTTTAGCAAGCCTTTGAGGATAAGGAGGGAGAGGCTTTGTCAAGGGTGCCTTAGCCTTTTGAACTACCAGTCTGGTATGTCTATAGTGTGTTCCCTATATAGGTTCACCTCTTTTTGAGTCTCCTCCAAACTATCATGAATACTAATCTGAACATCATCATATACTTGAACATCATTTCGTGGGATTTCCTCCTCTTGGATCACTTGGTCATCATCCACAAGTTGATTTTCATTTGAGGTGGGTGCATTCCTGCCTCTTCCACTTCTTATGATAACCGTTATAGCATGTCCCGTATTGTTACCACCATTTCGGTTCACTACCGTATCACTTGGAAATGCACCCTTAGGACGAGTACGAAGAGCTAGATATATTTGCCCCATTTGAAATTCAAGATTACAGATTGATATGGTATGGGAGGCAAGTTGGGAATCCGAATCCGCATTCTTTTCCATCACTTTCTTGAACATGTTCTCAATATGATCCATTTTATTGTTTGAAGAACTTGAATCGTGGGAATGATAAAAAGGTGAGTTGCTTCGTTGTTGGAACATTGGGGGTCTTTGAAAATCCGAACTTTGATTTGCATGATTATTATTGTTTCCCTAATTTCCTTGATTGTAGTATTAATACCATGGTAGAAATTTTGTTGGATCATTTTGTCTGTACATCATTGTTCGGGAACGCTTTCACCATTGTCCAATACGGCTCCCAGATTTCATGTAAAGGGTCATTAGGCTCTTGCATGAAAGCTAATATTTCATCCCGTAGAGTAGCCATGTACTCGGAAGAGAAAAATTTTGAAATAAACTTCGTCTCCAATTCATACCATGTATAAGTAGAATGATTAGGCAAGCGTTCCAACCATCCCAAGCCTTGCCCCTTAGTGAGAAAGGAAAAAGCCTTAACCGCAAAGCATCTTCCGAACCATTTGTTTGTTTTCTCCCCCAACATGTATCTATAAAACCTTTCAAATGGTTGTAAGCATTTTGAGTCAGCCCCCGGTGAAATAACCCTGTTGCTCGAGCAAAGTGAGCATCACATTGGTAATTTGAAAGTTTTGCGCCTTAATGCAAGGGGGGACTATGGCACTTGCATATCCTTTATTTGGAAAAATCCGATGTTGCGCCGCTTGTGGTTGTGGTGGAGGTGGGGGAGATGGAGGCACATTGTCTTATTGCCCACGGCCTTGGAAGTTTTGTTGTGGAGCTTAAGGCATTTCATCAAGTTGCTCATCTTCGCCATCCACCTTTCATAGTGGCAAGTTTTCAAGTTCGTTGTTCTCCATTTGGAACCTACAATCACTTCAACAAACTAGAATCACAAAAGTAAAAGAAGATACTTCAAGAAACAAACTCAAGTATATAGCTAACACCGTAAACTCCCCGGCAACGGCACCAAAAATTGGTCACGTCCAATTCACACCCAATTAAGGAATATGAAATGGCTGTTACAATAATAAAACCCAATGTGAGTCGGGGTCGAATTCACAGGGAGCTTGAGATAGGTGCTGAGGTAAACACTCAAGAAATAAACTCAAAATAATTAAATTTTGCTTCCAAACCAACGTGGGTAACTGATATCTAAATTAACTACTAAGAAATTTAACTAAGTAACAAGCAAATAATAATTGAAATGTTTTTTTGAGGTTTTTATCAAATGGAGAAAGGCCTTGGGTTGTAACCTTAACCTGGGTGTAAACCTAATGGGTGGAGCAAATCTTTGCTTGCGTGGTAGATCGGGATTTGTTATGACTCTCAATGCTCAAGTATCCATTCAATACCTCTCGGTTAAAGAGTGATTATGCCCAAATTGGCTTTCTTAAGACCAAATGGGTAGAAAACAAAACAAATGAATGTGAGATCAAGTTGGATTATCCCTATATCTAGTTCAAATACTTTAATCAAACTAATGAAAACATCAACTACTTCACTTTCTTCATAGCTAGGTTTTCCTAGACTAAATTCCTCTTTCTCAAATAAGAACAAAGTCAAATGGGCATGAATCAATGTTTGCAACCATTAGTTCTAACTATAAAGCATAAACAAAGCTAAATAACATCAACCCAATCAATAGGAAGCACTAATATTAAACGCCTATAAGTTTTACACACTAGGGTTGGATCACAGCCCTAGATAAAATCTAGCTACTCAGAGTAATTGACATACAAAAATAAAAAGAAGAAGTAATTATAAACATAAACTCGAATTAAAGTGGAAAATTAATTGAGTTTCTTTAATTGTAGTACCAAATTGCACAAAATAGCTAAAGATAACCGCTAGTTGCTGCTGCAATACAAAAGTTTCCCTAAAGAGTGTTCCTCGTCAATTTATAGTGCTCTGAAATTTCTAAAAACATACCCTTCAGAGGGTTTTGCAGCGGTACAATTACATCTGCGATCTGCACTTTGGTAGGTTTCACTTACAAGTGCTTTCAGTTGAAGGAACTCTACGGCCGCGCATAAACTTTTGGGGCCGCACTAAATTTTTGTGGATCGCACTTTGAGGAAGCTCCGGACTTGTTCTATTGCATCTTCTATGGTCTTTCAGTCTTGACAGTGCGAACCTCATGTGTGACCACACCTTTTGGTTTGTGGAACGCACTTCTACCAAAATCCTCTAAAATTTCAGAGCTCCTTCTATGGCCGCATTTCATTATCTGGGGGGGCTGCGTTTGCTTTTGCGGCTGCAAATATATTTCTTCGGATCGCACTTTTCTTTGCACTTCTCCTCCTGACTAATTTGAGCCGAGACATTTCCTCTTTGAGTTAGATCTCTTGGTTGATCTCACATTCTCCAGCACATCTGCAATTCATACATTTTCATTAGATTCAGAGACAAAAATCACTACTTTTGGGGTGAAAACTAAAGCATGAAGGTACTAATAAGTAGTTAAAATCCACACTTATCAAGCATCCTTCTGGGTCAATCTAGACAAAGGAGTTGCAATTGATGAGAAGCCCTTAAGAAATAGACGGTAATAATGTGTTAGCCATAAGAAACTCCTAATCTCGTTCATTGTGGCGGGACGAGTCAAACTCTGAATTGAATCGATCTTCTTGGAATCACCCTAATACCCACATCTGAACATGCCCCTAGAAAGACATAGAATCTAACCAGAACTCGTACTGCTCCATAATATGCGAGTAGATCAATATGTCATCAATGAAGGAAATGACAAATGAGTCAAGATATGGCCTGAACACTTGATTCATCAAATACATAAACACCGTTGGGTCGTTAGTCAAGCCGAATAACATCACTAGAAACTCATAATGCCCATATCTAGTCCTAAAGATGTCTTCGGAATATTCAAAGCATGAATCCTCAGCTGATGAGACCCAGATCTCAAGTCGATTTTCAAGAACACTCTAGAACTCTTTAACTTATCAAATAAATCATCAATGCGCGACAACGTGTACTTATTCTTGATGGTGACTTTGTTCAGCTGGCGGTAATCAATGCACAACCGCTTACTCCTATCCTTCTTCTTCACAAATAATACTAGTGCACCCCAATGCAACACATTCGGCCTGATGAACCCTTCTCAAGAAACTCTTGAAGTTGCTCCTTCAACTCCTTTGGAGCCATGCGATAAGGCGAAATAGAGATAGGTTGGGTGTCTGGTGCCAAATCGATACTGAAATTGATATCACGATCTGGTGGCATGCCTGGTAGATTAGAACGAAATATATTGGAGAAATCCGGCACCACAGGCACTGAATCAATCGTGGAAGTCTCCATAGTAGTATCCCAAACATAAGCTAGAGAGGCCAAACAACCCTTCTCTACCATATGTTGAGCCTTTAAGAATGAGATAACCTTACTATATATATCGACAGATGAACCCCTCCACTCCCATCTAGGAAACTCTATTATCTCTAAGGTAACAGTATTGGCATGGAAATCAAGAACGACATGGTATGGAGATAACCAATCCATGCGTAGGATGACCTCAAAGTCAGTCATATCAAGCAACAGAAGATCCGCTCTAGTCTCATAACCACATAAAGTCACTAGATAGGACTAGCAAACCCGATCCACAACAACAAAGTCACCCACTCCCATGGACACATATATAGGAACACCCAAGGACTCACAAGATACATCCAGATAAGGATCAAATAGAGAATATACATATGTATAAGTAGACCGTGATAGAATTGTACTGAAGCATCCCTATTACAGACAAAAATAATACATGTAATCACAACGTTTGCGACTACTATGTCTTGTCTTGCTGGGAAGGTATAGAATCTAGCTGGAGCGCCACCTAGTTGGCCTCTACCTTTGGGAGCGAGCCCTACCCACCTACCCTTTGCCTCAGACTGGCCGGACGAGCAATGTCACAATTAATGCGGTTATCGTGGATCGGTGGCCCTACTGTACTGCCTTGCCCCAAAGCCTGGGGCAAACCCTCCTCACATGACCAAGCTTTCTGCACTCGAATCAACCTATCGGTGTGGCAAACTGCTGACTCTCGGTCTAGCTCTCATGACCTGAATACCCATTAGAGGAACCCTCAATAGCCCGTGGACGGTAGGTGCTATCTGCAATGCCACTAAATTAGGATCGCACTGGAGCACCCCGAGCAAGAGGTGGTGGTGAATACATGGGCCTACTAGGCTGGCCCCTCACGAACTGGCCTCTGGCCCCAAACGGGGCACCACTCAATCTACCAGAATGCCAAGGATGCTTGTCCCTCGATGTAAACTATCGGCCCTGGTTCCGGGTATGCTCGATCCTTCGAGCTATCTCCACAACCTGATTGTAAGGAGTCCCCATCTCAGCCTCTTGGGCCATAGAATCCTGGATACCATAGTGCAAACCCGCAATAAACCTATGCACTATCATTGAATCTGAGGGGAGTATGATAGTTACATGATGAGACAACTCAGATAATCTTGCCTTATAGTCGGTCACTGACATTTGACCCTACTGGAGGTGCTCGAACTAACCTCGTAACTCTTCCCTCTATGAAGGTGGAATATACCTCTCCAAAAAGAGATGTGTTAGTTGGTCCTAAGTCGAGGGAGGTGAACCTGCTACCTGCTCTGAAGATAATAGTTCCATCATCTACAGGAAGTCCACCCCATTAGACTCCACTACCCCCATATTATGTAGTCTCTCCCGGAAAGAATCAATGAAATCCTGGGGATCCTCTGATTGCTCACCACAAAAGACAGAGGATGAAATGAAGTCCATCTGTCCAATAATTTATGCTCCTCAACGGTTGTGTCGGTCTAGTCTTTGCTCGTAGGCAGTGCACCTAGGGTGTGATATATAGCAGCGGCGTGCCCTAGAACATGAGCTGTAGGGGTCTGTGCTCCCCCTCGATCCTAAGATATGGTCGGATCTACTGTAAATAGCCAAACCGGAGTCATAGAACCGGAGCATATGGCCAATGACCTCTTGAAATCTCGGTGCGGCCATAAAGTCTATCAAGGCCGTCTCAGTTGCAGGAACCATATCCTGGTATTCAATAAAAGAATCCTCCACCCGATCCACTTGAGGTACTACAGAAGTAACTATATGACGCCATCACCCTCTAGTGTTCCCATACATAAGGTACATGAATTATAAACAGGCATGAAACACAATCATAATAACAAAATAAGAAACTGTAACTAACATGATCCTTCAACATAATGACAGTATGAAATCCTTAAATATCATATGCTATCTCAAAGAGATAAGGAATATAAACTAAATTCCCTTTATCAAATCAAAAGGGAAATCTCATGTATATTCAGACTCCTAGCGATATTACGCAAGAATTACGCTGAGGTCGTATGCCCCGATCCCTAATAATAGTGTGCACTTCGAGGGTCGACTGGCCCGAACCATATATGCATCTCATAATATTGATGAGGTCGTACATCCCGATCCATAGTACTATTTCATAGCACTACCAAGGCGTACGACCCGATCTATAGGAATAGAGGATACTTTTTGAATTACGGGTCACATATTTACAACTCAAGAATAGGAACATAATGAAAGAAAGGTTTTCACCGACAATCAAGTAACCCACTAAAAGCTCAAGGTATAGCGGATCGGCCTAACATAATCTCTAATCCAACGTCAAATATGAATTCAAGTAATTAAACTAACAAGTTGAGTTCAAGTAATACAATATTGCATGGTAAAGTCTTATGTCTAACCGAACATAAACATAATTTTAGCTATGCCCAGACTCTCGTCACCTCGTGCATATATAGCACCCACAACAAGTAGCATATGACAATTAAAGCGCCTACAGGGGGTACTTCCCTCATACAAGACTAGGCAGAAGACTTGCCTTGCTTCCAAGCCCTCTAATAGGCTCACAAACCACACTAGTCGCCTCTAAATAACGCCTAACGACCCGAAACTAATCAAATGACGCATAAATCGATCAATATATATTCAAAGATTCATAATTTATATTATTAGAGTAATTTCCGAACCCAACTCAAAAAGTACGTAAAAGTCACCCCTGAGCCCATATGCCAGGATTCCAAAACCTTTCGTAGATAATTGTTACCGTGACCTTACGAACTCAAATATATAATTTATACCCAATTCCACAATCAATTTCATGGTCAAATTCCATTTTAACTAAACCCTAGGTTTTTCAACATAATCCCATAATATTACTAATTTCTACGTTAAATTCTACCCATAATCCATGTAATTAATTTACATTAGGTATAAATTACTCACCTTATAGAGCTTGATGAAAATCCCCCTCTAAGAAGTTCCACAATCGGCCAAGAGAAGTGAGAAATGCGAAAAATTAGCCTAAGTACCAATTTTTAAAAAGTGTTCTGCCCAATGACCCTTCTTCGCGATCGCAGAAGACTCCTCGCGATCACGAAGGCAAGCTATTGTCGCCCAGAAAAAACCCATCGCAAACGCGACAAGGGGCTTTGCGATCGCAATGCCTAACCGGGCTAAACCTTCACAAACGCGAGCGGTCCTTCGCGAACGCGTAGGCCAAAGCCTACCATCCCCACCCAACTGGCCTTCCTCTACGCGAACGCTACTCAATAATCGCTAACACGAAGGCTACTGGCCCTAATACTCCATAATAGCGACGTCCATACCACGAACGCATAAAAAAAAGTGCCCCAGCTCAAATCCTTCATCGCGAACGCGAGACTCCCTTCGTGTTCACAAAGCAGGAAATGAGCACCAGAAAAATCTACCAATTTGACATAGTTCTGGGAGGTCCGAAACATACCCGAGCCACCCGGGACCCCGTCTAAATGCACCAACAAGTTTTATAAACATAATCCCGACCTGCTCAAAGTCTCGGAACACATACAACAACATCAAAACCAAGAATCACACCTCAAAAAAAAAATTAATTAACGTTTGAACTTCAAACTTCTTCCAACTAGATCCGAATGCAATGAATCATACTAAGACAACTCAGAATGATGCCAAATTTTACGTAAAAGTCACAAATCATTATACGAACCTATTCCTAGGCTCGGAATACCAAAGGGACATCTATAACACCATAGTTCACTTCAAATTAAACTTAGAAATATTTAAAGCCTTCAAGGCCCCAACGTTCAACAATAAGCACCGAAACGCTCCTGGTCTACCCGAAACTCAACCCGAACATATGTGTTTGTCCAGAATCATCATACAAACCTATTGGAACCTTAAAATACTAGTTCGGAGGTCATTTACTCATAGTGTTGACTTAAGTCAAACTTCGCCACCTTAGGCCAATACTATGGAACTAAGTGTTTTGATTTCAACCCAAACCCTTCTAAAACTAGGCTAACTATCCCCGCAAGTCATAAAATAGTAAAAACACATACGATAAGTCTTAAATAGGGGAAACGAGGATCTAGAAAGCAAACAGTCGTTCGGGTCGTTACAACACAACAAGGTAGTATAGAGTGTTACCTCTGGGAAATAAGTTGTAGCTTTAGAGTCCTTGAAATATGTTTTACCTATGAGGTAAGAGTTGTAGAGTATCTCGTAAGTCAAATGTTGTAAATTAGTGTAAAGTGTTTCCTTTGCAGCATAACTTGTGGACTAACGATATTCAACGAACAGAGCAAAAATGTTCTTTAGTGTTCATCACGTTTTTGCTAACAAATTTCAATCTAGCTTCCTTAATTATTCATCAAATTTATTAAAATTTCAACCACTTAATCACAACCCCAGAAAATCCTAACAAAAATTTTGGATCAAACTTTTATTAACTCATAAAACTTAATTGTTTGTTGGTTAGTTCCAAACACACACACAAGTATACGTGGTCGACAAGTAATAAAGCTATGAGAAAGTATCGTCCTAAGAGGATTTATGATTAACGATCGTCCAATCTAAACTAGTTATAGTTTATTTATCAAGCAATTATGACGAAGATGATTGTGATTTTACTACCAAAAATAATACAACATTACTAAACAATCAAGAATGCAAGGATGCACGACAAATAAGAAAATACTTAGAAAGAGTTCAATGAGATGGGAATATTCCGAGGTTATGGGATTGATATCTCTCCTATTGCATTCTTCCGGTTGATTTAATTACTTGATTTATCTAATTTGTTGGTTAACAAGGTTTATTATGCTCGCGAATTTCTTTCGATGCTTCGCTCGCCTTTCAAGCCAGCCTACTACTATATGTCTATAGAATTATAATTAACAAGAAAGCATGTATATTTCTTGCGAAAATAACCAAGTAAGGTAACTAGAATATGTCTATCCTAATCGCAAATCTATCTCTGATTCCCTGATTCAAGAACTTACTCTATTCAATCTTATATGCAATCTATAATTCCCACTTTCGAGTTCAACTATAAATTCGTAGATAGTATTATGTTGTTAGCTATGCAAAAGAATAATTAAGTGCAAGAGCGAATAAAAAAATTAATATGATAATTCAAGTAAAATAATTAACTGTCAAACAACAATAGCCAAGTACAACCCATAATCCCAGAATAATGAGGTTCTTAGGAATTCATTTTTACAAACACAATCAAAGTATTATTTTTAAACATAGAAGCTATGAATACTAAATAAAAGATGGAAGAATCGATGAATTTCGTGCTCCATTTGTGCTTCTATGCCTTTGCCGCCTTCAAAATTGACCATCTCTTCACTAATCACGTTTAGGGGGTATTTATGGGCTAGGGTGGGAGTCTCCAAGTCCCAAACCAAGTGGAAAATATTTAATGCATATACTAGTAAAGGGACCAGGTCTCAGAGTTCGCGAGGCCTGGCATGTAGCGTCCCCTAGAGCTCGCGACGCAAGCTTCCACACCTGGAGCCAGGCATCGCTTGGCCTGGTGCCTGGTTCCAAGACTTGTCCGATTTTTGCCTTTTTGTGCTCGTTTTGTGTTTTTTTATATCCTTATGTGCAACCTTCACTCGTTTTCATCCTTCAACGATCCTACATATAAAAATGACACAATTAAGCCCAAATGTCGCAGATGTTATCATTAAAACATAGAAAATGTAAGGAAAGTAATACACTACAAATATACATTTATAGCAAATTTTCATTATCCCACACTTAAACGTTACGCATCCTCGAGTCAACCAAAAATTTACACTATCCTTGAGCACTTTATATTTACACATTTGAAACACACTACACCAATGACCATGGTTGATAGCAGTAATTAAACTTTAGCATATGCAATCACATACACTTCCCTTTACTTATGTCATTCTTCAAAAATATTCACAACAAAGACAACATGATCATAACCATCCTAGACTCAAAAATCATCTTAATGTCAAAATGAATTCATGGATTGAACACTTAACATCATATAGAAATCTAATAATGTTACCTATCCCTCGTGAAACCATGTGTTGTCACGGTCCAAAACCTCAACCACAAGGGTGTGATAGCGCCTAACATTCCTTGCTAGGCAAGCGAATGTTAGCTAAATAATTAACCAATTTTCACAGTTTAAAAGCAGAATAATAATGATTAACAATTGGTAAAATCTGTAATACATATGATAAATCCATAAATAATACGGTCTGTACTAATCTCAAAAATCTAGAGTCACAAGTACATAAGCAACTAGAATACTACAAATATGGTTTAAATGAAATACAACTATTTGAAGCAAAATAAATAGTAAAGACAAAATAGAAGGGGATTTCAGGGACTGCGAATGCCAAGCAGCTCTACCTCAAGTCTTCTGGGCAAGTCAGATCCGAGCGAACTCCTCTATGCACCGTTGGGCCCAACACTAGAATCTGCACAAGAAGTACAAAGGTGTAGTATGAGTACAACTGACCCCATGTCCTTTGTAAGTGTCGAGCCTAACCTCGACGAAGTAGTGATGAGGCTATGGCAAGATACTCACAATAAACTTGTACGAGCAATAAATAATACAGTGAAATATTAAACAAACTGATAAACTCATAAGATTGGTACCCGAGGGTCAACTAACAAAGGGCCCCAGAATAACATCATCTCAAAATGCTCATATCATTGTACTGGAATAGAATATTACAGCTACAAACATATCATACTCCGTTTCTTCGCGTAACTCGATCCCACATTAACACAATATTTGTTGTGGCGTGCAACCCGATCCCACATAACAAATATCTGTTGCAGCATGAAATCCGATCCCAATATCATATCAATATCTATTGCGAAGTGCAACCCATTCCCATTCTAAATTTATTAATCATGAACAACTCAACACGGCCCAATTCTGTAATCTCAGCACAAAGGAAATAAAGAGTACAGACATCGAGGAACTGCCAATGAAAATAAGGAATAACAAATACCTAGTATTCACAAACCTCGTCAAGTCATCAATACAAGAATGGCTAAAGGACTCCCACGATCGTACACAATATAACATAGTGCACAAGTAAGGTACAGAAAATAAAGGCTAGTAAAGACATGAATCAATGAAGATATACAGTTAATACATGTAGGAACATATAGCAGGTAAGCATGTATTGATTTAAGGATGAATGAACCAAAACACTATCACGACTCAAAATCCGGCTAGTCATGATGGCACTTAACCCAAATCGCTAGGTAGGCCAATTAACAGTAAACACATATCAAATAAGAAATATAGGAGTCAATGAATAAAATAACTAAACTTCTACAAAAAATTCCAAGGATTGGTAATACAAATTATGAGCTTCTAAGACTTAGAATTTACAAAGTTGGTACGAAATAAATACATCATATGTTCGAAATAAACATAAACAGATTTGAAAATCTAGAGCTACCAGAGACAAGTGGCAGCTATAACCGGAATACATGTACATCTTCAATTCTAGCTCCTGCCATGTACAGTGACATAAGATCTGCACGCAAGGTGTTGAAGTGTAGTATGAGTACAACCGACCCCATATACTCAATAAGTAACAAACCTAACTTAGGTTGAAAGTAGTGATGAACTCAGAAGACGGTCATAGTCCAATACTAATAGCCAATAACAACTCGTAATAATATAATGAGAACAGTAAAGGAAAATAACTCAAGAGATATAGGCTCAGCTCGTTCACATTTACGGAAAAGTAAGCATGCTTTTCAAGTAAAACAACAACAACAACAACAACAACAACAATAATAATAATAATAATAATAATAACAATAATAATAGTAATAATAATAATAACGCAACAACAACAACAACAACAACAACAATAATAATAATAATAATAATAATAATAACAACAACAACAACAACAACAA